>CALNHX010010464.1:0-24429 GCA_940337035.1 Agriotes lineatus
TTCGTTGAAGGTTTTTTAATACATTTATATGACAGATATTTAATCAAAAATACCAGAGATACTGGTTATGCACCTCCATCAGAGAGATTTAATTGGAAAAGGATTATATTTTTAAATTATAATTGAAAATATTTCTTAACTGTAAGGTATTTTTGTATTATTCTTTAAACAGTCCTATTAGCCAATAGTAATGAGGAAAAAAATTAAATCGACCAATAGCATCGAAATTACACTGACCATTTGTTAGCGGCTGATTCCAGCGACTATTTTTTCACAAAATAATCACGCCGAATTACATTGGTGGTGATAATTTTTTTAAAATAATTTTAACAATGATTAGCACTCATCTTTGTTGCAATTAAGAAATCCCACATTTTTGTTGCTATTAAGATTTGTGAATCTAGTTAAAATTATCAAAAAATTATCAGCACTATGTAATTACTGTTGACAAGTTTTAATAGTTCACTGACTTATTTTAATATATTTTAACTTACAGATTTTAATCTGTTATTTGTTCCAATTAGACTAAAGAAGACAATAATGTGTTCAATATATTTCTACAAGATTATTTTTAACCAATTCTTTCATTTATTATAACTATTTACATAGCGTTGTCATTCACCCGGAAATTTCACCGCCACTGGATAAAATAAACTATTGATGAGTACCTCCCAATTATTTTTTTCGCTATTTAGTATTAACCGACACACTTACAATTTTAAGGTAATGTAAAAGCAATTTGACTGCACAATTAAAAACTATGCCTTAGTCTTTGATTTCAGAATAGTATCTATATATTAACTACGCAAAATGGAGTGTTAGGGGAAGAATCGTTTTTTAAAGACGAGACCATGAAGGAGTCGATTCTTTAATGAGATGCGTCTCCTAAAACTATTTACCTACTTGATGCACACAAGAATTTTTTGGTATCAGCTCTGCAAATTGTCTGCTATAAGTCAGAAGAATGTAAATTATTTCAATTAAAAAATAATCACGTTTCTAATATGTTGCTAAGTTTTCCTTTCAGTCCGCTTAAATCTATTAAGGTGCTACTCCGCTAGTCCGCTAAAATGGCACTTTGCGGACTAAAACGAGCCTGTTTAAGTGTCATTTTGCGGAGCGTGTACCAACAAATCAAATCAAATTATGAGAAATAACGGCTTTCAAGCTTTAAACTGATTAACTGATAAAATTTACATATCGCGTCAAATAAATATCAATGTTCAATGTTGATGTACTTTTCATTACGAGTTGTGATTTTTTTTTTTCATTTCATAACTAGTTACAACAAATGTCACGTTTCCAAACTGAAGTCAGTTTTGAAAGTAACATTTTAGATGTCAAAATTGGAAAAAAAATGATAAGTTGTTTATGAACAAAACATCAAAAAGGCTTTTATTTCATACTGATGTCAAAAATTACATTTTTTTGATTATTTGTGGTACAAAAAATGGAACATTAAAGTCTTGGTACTTTAAAGTAAAATATTAAAGTTCAAGTACTTTAAAACTTATTTATGGTACAAAAAATGGAAAATTTTAAAGTTCAAGTACTTTAAAATTATACGTCAGTTGTTGACATGGAATTTGAAATTATTTACAACTTTTTATTTAAAATTCATTAAACTTTCAGTATGAAATAAACCGTTGTATTCACCACGAACGAAAAGTGTTTTTAAAAGGTTCTCGCAAGTAATTCCGTCCTCGGCTGACGCCTCGGCCGTAAACAACTTTCTCGTCCTTTAAAATGTCACCTTTCGTTCTAGATAAATAAAGTACCATTTTGTATTTATTAAAATTACAGAAACCGATAAAAATCAAAATCTTCTAGAAAATTATTTCCAGAATTTATGAATTTATAAATTGTCCATGTCTACATACGTATAATCAATTACTGTGTTTTATATAACGTTTAATGTCGTTCCGAAAGGGTATAAGTAAAAGAAGTCCCCAAAATTACTACCTTGGAGAACGGAAGAAGTTACCCCAACATATAGACCAGGGGTGGCGAACCAATGGCAGCTGACAAAATAATTTAGGCACGGCATTAATTACGGAATTTAGGTACCTAATCGTAACAATTTATATTTAACAATGAATAGAACATGAAGCTTCAAGGCGCAAATAAAACAATTATTGTTATGATAGATCCCATTCGTGCTTTCGAGTCTAAACTGCAAGTTTTCAATAACGATATCGTTACCAAAAAGTACAAGGTATTTCCCGAACTTGAAAAAAATCACCAGAGATTTGGATTTACACGAAAAACCAGAGCAGGCAAAAGTCACTTAAGAGTTTAATTTGGCAATTAATTCTCAATCAAAGAATGTTTATCGAGATTTTCGCGCTGTTCAAAGAATTATCAGAAACACTCAAGTTTATTATGGATCCTGATGTGGACTTCACTTGATAAACTTAACTTGGCCAAATTTGATTGGTTGGAAATTGAAGAAATTGAAATGCAGCTGTCTGATTGCCAGTCTAGTTCAATATGGATTCAAAAATGTATCGAAACAAAAAAAGAGTTGGAATTTCATGAAATAGAAAGGACTATCTGTATCAGGTAATATGAGTTAAAAACTGCCAATATCAAATTTATGGAAACGTGGAATTCAATTCCAGGCACAGTTAGCTGTCTGAAGAAGCTGGCTTTTGCTATCTTAAAATTATTTTCATCTACCACAAATTAAGTTGTGAAAATTGACATTTAAAAATTTAACATTATAGTTTATGGAGATAAATTATGTCAATAAAATTTTGAAAATATGTGTATATTATTAATGCATGATTTTCACTATTGGAATAATAAAAAATCAATAAGTCGTAACATGTTTAATATTTTAAAACTTTTAAAAGTTACAAAACGTTTTGCAACTTATGTTGCATCATCAGTTGTTATTAAAAATATATAGTTTAAAAATTGGGTTTACATTTTATAACGATATTATATAGTTGAAATTTGACATTGTGTTGAATTAATTACGACTTTTTTCTATTATAAAGTTTTCATTTTTGTTTTTATGATAAAATTTAAAAATTTTATATGGGTAACATGTCGATTAATTTAATTTATTTTAATAAATGATCGAAAATAAATTAAATTAATCAACATGTTACCCATATAAAATTTTTCAGTTTAACATAAAACGAAAATGAAAACTTCATAATTAGGATAAGGTCGTAATTAATTCAACACAATGTCAAATTATAAATGTAAACCCAATTTTTAAACTATATATTTTAATAACAACTGATAATGCAACCATAAGTTGCGAAACGTCTTGTAATTTTAAAAGTTTTAAAATATTAAACATGTTACGGCTTATTGATTTTTACTATTCCAATAGTGAAAATCATGCATTAATAATATAACACATATTTTCAAAATTTTATTGACATAATTTATCTCCATAAACTATAATTATTTCAGAAATGCATAACATTAAAAACTCGCTTAGAAGCCGTTTGTCAGATGTCTCCAGTTCAGCTTGCATTCTGCTAAAAGTAACAAAGTATGAAGCTAATATAAGTTATTTAGGATCTAATTTACAACAGCAGAAGTGGCACCATTTTTTTTCATTTAAATAACATAACGTTACTATTGCTGTACAAAAATGTATATTTTTGTTGCAAATAAAGAGTTTTAAGTTGATAGTATTTAGTTTAATTTTTTTCCCATTAATCAATCAGTCAATATTGTTTGATGGCACGTCATGGCCTCATTAAACATTTCTTTAGAAAAAATTGCACGTAGATGAATAAAGGTTCGCCACCCTGATATAGACGAATAATCATTACTACAGTTGTCTGAGAACTATTTTTAATGTATAAACAGGGCTAGTTACTTCAACCTCAAGCTCCAAAACCTACTACAAGAATACTACAGTATTTACTCTCAGATTTGGATGTATTTAATAAAAAAGTATTTTCATTAGTCGAATATAATGCTCTAATAACTCAAATTATTAAAACGAATATTTTTGAAGCGTTAGAAATATTTAAGTAGGTGGTAAAAGCCGGCAAAGGGTTGAGAATCACTGGATTAGTATATTTAATATTCGGTATAAGTTTCTCCCTACTATAAATAACAATTGCTGCTGACATTTACAGCAATGTAGATGTATCAGCGTAAGAAAGAAAAGTAATTTTTTATGAAACAAAGTAAGGGGCTTATATATAAGTTAGTGGTTATAATATGGTATGGCATACGGGTAGCGAGCAAGCTTTTAAACCGGAAGCCTATAACGGGCTGGAGCGCTGCGCGTTTTCGTAGTAACAGATTCAGATTATGAACTTCCTTCGGCGTGTGATGTGAGGAAGCCCTAGGTTCCATAATATGGTAGGTGGCTGATAGCGGGGAAGCCCCGGTTCTGACGTGAAAGGAAACTGCACTTCGCGTTACGCTTGTGACAAATGACTACGTTTTAACAATGGAAAACTCGCTCACTCCAGCTCCTCTTCAGACTATGCTTCCGTCTTTATTTCTCTCTAATGCAACATGAATTATTTTATTCTGACGTTTATAAGAAAGAAAAATCCGCAAAGGTCTGGGTAAAGCGCAATCTTTGTGAATTATGCCCGCGAAAAATTATTGTTGCCGTCCATAGAATTGTTTAAGTAATTTAAGCTTCTCATAAAACCTCGAGATGTAGTTCCTCGGGTCCCACCCGACAAATCTGCTCGTTAGTTGAAATATTAAATTTATTCTATAAACCTGTAGCTTCGAGTGATACTTAATAGGCGACGAGTTTCAAATCCACTTTAATTTCGCCTCTTGTTTTAGCCGAAAATATATTGTTACGTGCCCTGTTATTGAAGTTTAAGGAGCCTACGTCAAGAATAATAATTTATTCTATTCTAAAGCTGGGAAGTAAACGTGTCAACTCGAGTCGCGATATGAAAATTTATATTTTCCCAAGGTAGACAAAATAACTACGTTATCGTAATAATGCAGTGATGTGCTCGAAGAATTTCTACAGTAATTTCGTCTTTGTTATTAAATTATCTGACAACTTTTCCCTACTGAACTTCGCTTTATCTGCGTTTTCACTTCACTGGAATCGGGTCGGGTGGCGCCGTTCTTTTCGGACGCCTTCCACTTTCAGGTGAAGCCAGCCAGGATAAGATTAGAATTAGAATGCCATAATATTAGACTTTACTTGTTAAAATTTGGATTATGAATGGTAATTCGATTTATCCGCGTCTCTAGGCTTCGTACGGTGATGTTACATCCCTTCCGCAAATTTTATAAGAGAAATTTTATTTGCATAAAATATTCTTCGCACTCAACACGGCTCGACTAGCAAGGATAGCTTGTGGCATAAACTTGCAACACATGAAGAACTAAAGCTTGTGATGCGAAACGTACTAACATCTATAATATTACAAGTTGCTGCATACTTCATCGTTATGATTCTAACATCCCTCTTTTACCGTCGCGGCGTTTCATAAACTTCTATAATCACAAGTTAATCGTAGTCAGTTTAAAATCTTTTATAAGGCGCGGAGATAACAGAGCAGAAAATAAACAATTCTTTACTTTAAACAAGAAACCCGGGGATAGAAGAGCGCCGTTCGTTATCACTCCTGGAGAGCTCGTCAAAAGATTTTACAAAGTTAAATATTTGAGCACAACTTGTAGTAAGTAAGGTTAAACGCTTGTGAGTGCCAGATAACCAGCCAAATTTATTCTGCACCTTGGCTCACCTTTGCCAAGACGTGAAAAGAAAATACTCATTTACATATTAAAGCATTATCTGCTCTCTCCGTGCCCGATACGCTTTCATCACGTCCTTTGCAAACCATGGAAAGCTTTGATTAAGAACCATGCCGAGTACTTATACCGTCCAATATTGCCGGCGACCCCAAAAAGCAACGGAAAATAGTTCGGTTGGCAAAATCAAATGCAAACTTTCATTACATATCAACTTGCAGTTGCGAATTCCGGAGCACACACAGCACGAATCGCAGATATAACCAGAGCAGCGTGGGGAAAATATGTGGAACTGCGTTTGACAACATAATGAATAAACTTTTACCCCATTAAGTCTACGCATGCAAGCCGATGAAGTTTGTATACTTACTGTGTGTTTTAATCTACGTTTATTCGGGAAACAAAAGTAGGCACCTGAGCCATATTTAAATATGACGACAAAGACGCCAGGGCGAATGCGAATTTGTTCTTTCAACCTTTGACAGTTTTAAGAAATGAATGCATTAAGTGGAGTCCTAATGAACAAAAGGAATCATTAAAATCATAAAAGTACCTACAAAAGGAGGAAAAAGTATAATTGCATTTACGCTACTGCAGAGAGATCTAAATTTGTAATGATAACGCTTAGAGTGATGCGAAAAACCTGCCATTAGATAGCGCGTACAATTATATTCCATTCTAAAAATCATACCGAGTAAATATTGAGCTCTTTTGAAAAATCCAATTTTTTTGCCTATCTCTAGACTATCAACAAGTATTAAATCTGTATGATGTAAAAATTATGATTATATGGAAATGGTTCTTTACTTCTACATATGACATTAAAGCAGTAATTGTAGAATAAAAATAGGGTACCTTTGTGGATTAATTAGAATAAATGGATAAATTGTTATGCAAGTTCAGTTGTATAATATTTCGTGAATATAATTAATACACGAAGATTACAAAATAAATCATCATTAATTTTCAACATAAATTATAGTTACTTTACTGAAAAATTGAGAATAACTCAATTTATTTAGTAAGGAATAGTAAAGAAATAAACGCATGTACAAATCTATGGATAAAGGATGACAATAAAATATAATTAGTATTTACATGTTAAAATTATAATGATTCAAATCTATATTAGTGTCAAAATTTAATTTAACATGTAACTATGTATTTTATTCAACTATACTAGATGCTAATGACTGTAGAGAATAGAAAAAAAATGTTTGTACATTTTTTCCTTAAATATACGTGTTATAGACCTGTAAAGAAATTATAAATTATTCAGTCAAATTGTATTGCATAATTACAATATAATTCGACTTTAAAAATGTTTTGTTATTGGCGTTGTTATGACTCCTAACTGTAACATAATAAACACTAGACTACATTGAGAATGGACATTAGTAATTAATGTTATTTAATCATAGCTTAGTATCTAAAATAACATGTATTTATGTAAGAGCGAGTTTAGTAAATTATCTGTCCTTGCCGGACGGACGAAATGATTCTTCACAAGCCAAATAGGGCCGGAACTATATAGTAAACATTATGATTTGTACATGCCATTATGCGTGGGACCGATTTTGTCCTCAGATTTCCATAGCCTCCTGTAAGATTTTCTGTAAAAGAGGGAATTTGGTGAAGGCAAATTTTAACTGACATCGGTAGGGAACAGATCGCTCCCGAGACGAATAATTTGTAAATAAACATATTTCAGTTACTGAAGTCTTTAATTTCTCAAGTCTAGCCTTTAATCAGTGTAACTAGTAATCTGCGTCAAGCTGAAAACCCCGACGTTAGGCATATCGCGACAGCGTATACCAAGGATGGAATGTAAGATAGAGACGTTGCAGGTTGGAGTTAATACATTGGCTGTAGCGGAAATTTGCACAATTGGTATTATATAGTGCTGGAATATACAAGGTCCATAGTTCCGAATATCTTGTGAATAAAGTTATACTCATGTGGTACTCCGAGAATTGATGATGCCAAAAAACAAAGATTTATTATAAATTAAGTAAAACATTTGTTGTCTGATCAATAGTTACTTGAAATCAATAATCTTGTGATATTCGTGAGAGCTGTTGGGTAAAAGGGATAGCGTCCGTTTTAGATAAAGGAGATCTATATGACTGATTTCATCTTTGAATATAAAAAGTAATTTTAAACTCAAACAATAATAAAGGCATACTTATCCACAAATTGAGTAAGGAGTTCAATACCTAAATAATTTATTAAGTGAACTAGTTTTACATATTGAATTAACCATACGTCTTTAATACACCGGATAAATAATAACTACGAGAAAGTACATAATAATAAATATCTTGGGTTAAGTTAATCTAACATATCAAGAAATAAAGTTTTATGCAAGATTAGGTGAAAGAAATTTTGATTACAAACAATTGTTATATTAAGATTGCGGTCATCAGCTCATTATTGTTGAAAACTGATCTTCTTCTTAGCTTATTTTTCAAATTTGAGAAAAGATGAAGGTCACTGGTCGTCATATAAATGTAAAGAAGATATTAGTTTTTATTTAGAGGCGCATTTATAGTGCCTTAACTATTAGGTCTAATGGCACTATTGTAATATATATACATGATAAATTACAATAAATGGAAGATCTTGATTTCCCTGAGATAAAAAAGTGGTGGATAGTTAATTACATCAAATCTACAAGCCTGCAATACAGCCTTTGCTGCACGATATATGATTTCTAGACAGGGGCATTGTCAAGCAAAATGGGCAAGCTGTTGCCTAGTTTTTTCGACGCTTTTTCTTGATGGACCCTTTTAATCGATGTAGAATATTGACATAGTGTTCTCCCAGTTATCTTGGTATCTTCTTTCTTATAATAGATCAAGAAGATTCCTTGTAAATGTCAAAAAATGGTTGCCGTGACTTTTCCTGCAGACTGCGCACATTTGAATTTCTTGAAGTACTCTGTGCCCTTATGCTGACACTGCATCGATTCTTCTTTAGAATCATAATAATGTCTTTATTGACTTAATAATGTTATACACTAATACAATCAATAAAGTTGTTTTTTGCCTTAATGCGCCACGAGCTGTAAAGTAGCTGTGTGTGGCTTAGCAAAATATTTAAACAATTGATATTCTCAAAAAATAATGATAGAAAATTACTTATTTTAAGTATATCCCCGCTGAATGTATATATATCACCCACCCCATGGAGCGGGTCCAGTACACGAAAAGCACAATCCAGCCCATGAACCCATGTTTCATAACCTGTCGCAAATGTAACATCAATAGCAACAGGATTATTCCTACACAATTCCAAAGGCTCTCTAGTTGTTGCCAAGCGCGCTATTTTTTGAGTTGCGCAACCAAGGCACCCATCCTGCGCTGACCCTGGACATATCGAGACGATTAATGAAACTGTTGTTTCTGAAACACCTCATATTTTTCTTTATCCTTAAATCTTATATATTCTACAATAACATTTGGATAAGCAATTAACTTCGCAATATAGTTTTTTATCTCTTGCTTAATGCTCAATACTTGGCAAATAGCAGTTGATTGCATTCTTAGGAATAAACCGTGGGGTGTCAGCAATTATACGCAGCATTTCTGACTTCAATCTTCAAGAATTTCTTACTAGAGTTGGAACTGAGCTGATTTTAAAATATATTTATAGCTTAATAGTTTGCGTTCCAGTGAAAGAGGCATAATTACACTGATATTAGTTGTATTTTATAGGCCGTAAAGCTCTAGAGCTTTATAGCCATAAAACTCTGGAGTTTTATTTATTTATGTATTGTTGGTAGCACTGTCAGGCTACGGTTTAGAACATTTAGGCGCGATTCATTAGGCGTGCATCTTTAGACGCGCACTTTAGGCGCGGACGCTTAAGACGTGGACGCTATTAGGCGAGTGTACATTTAGGTGCGATCCTTTAGGCGCAGGGACAGTTAGGCGCCTCATGAATGAAATTCACATTAGTCTTGAAATGTGCTTTATTTCCTAGCTGAAATAAGTTATGCAACTAGACCTCTTTTCTAAACAGACATAGAAACTGGTTATTTGTGTAGATATATGCAAAATATGATGCTTTTAATAGTCTATTACTGTTGATTATTTTAGAGGTTTTGCTCAGAATTACCAATGGACTGTTTTTAATAGGAACAATAAATATTAAAGTTGAGATTTATAAATGTATTGTATTCTTATGTTTCTTTGGTTTTCCAATAAAAAGAATCTTCGTTTGTGGATTGTGTATTTTCTATGCCGTCACCTTTTTGACTCCCAGAGAAGTGTTGAAAACAAATTACTTTAAAATTACGTCAACTGACTTAAACGTAAACTGCTCATATAGAAAACTACAAAATCTAGTATTTTTTACAATTTCATTTGATTAAAGTATAGAATTTTGCATGGCATGTTTTGAACACCCTGTATTCAACAATTTATTGAAGAGGCATTTTCTGGTTTCAAATGTATCTTGAATTTTGTAAACATCTCGTTTCGCCATGTGCCTTTCCAAAATTTAAGCAACACGCA
Organism: Agriotes lineatus; assembly: GCA_940337035.1. Taxonomy (NCBI): domain Eukaryota; kingdom Metazoa; phylum Arthropoda; class Insecta; order Coleoptera; family Elateridae; genus Agriotes; species Agriotes lineatus. The sequence continues at coordinate 10,230 of CALNHX010010464.1, forward strand.
TTTTACAAAATAACACTCTGTAGATTTCTTATGTCGAAAGTTGATATGTGATATGTGAGCAGTGTTTTAGACAAATATCAGAGCAATTATTTAATGACAAATTTTTAAAGATCGGAGTCTCTATTCAAATGCTGTAAATCTTTAAAGATTTACATTTTTTTGGTGGCCAGTGTTTTATCGTTCACTGTAGACACGATAACCTACTAATTCAGCGGCACGGCTGCTCTTTACGAAAGTTTAAGATAATAACATTAAATTTAGGCCAGTCGACAAGTACATTAATAGCGGGAGCAATTCTGGACAAGCTGGAATAAATTTTAATCTGTTTTATTGGGACTGAGAAAATATATATTAATTTTGCACCCCGTGACAGGCCGATTTAACAGCCATGGTTGAAAAAGGACAACAATTATATTTTTTTTCTAATAGTGAATATCTCAATTACTATAAATTTTGGGCAAAATACGTAGTTATCAAAATTAAAGAAGAGTAAATTCTCTTCAAAAAATGTTTCCTGCAGTTTGGTCATACATTAGCTTGTTTCGAATTCATAGGTCTCGAAATATATATTTTTCCAGTATTTGCTTTTTTATTATTATTGACGTTCGATGCGACAAAAATTATTTTTATCTACTAGCAACATGATATTGTACATTTTCGCCATAGAAACAAAATATGAAAAGCTACTCATAACTCCCAAGAGACTTGTCAAATTATTTCTCCCGCAAACTCATGGTAACAATGCAACTACAATTAACGTCTTAGCAACCATACAATGAGGCAATCCTTGATGTTACTTACATATTCTAATTTTAAATGTCATTATGACATTTTGAAATTTCATACTATTTTTACGAATATGCTAGTAGATAAAATATTGTATGCACCACGGGAGATATTCATGTTCTTTACCTTCGGTTGACTTACAAACCTCAGGCCAGAGGCCCTCGGTCTGTAGGACATGTCAACCTCAGGGAAAAAACATATTCATATCTCCCTTAATGCATAAATATCTATTTCGTACTATATACGATTTTTACTCATGTAAAGAAATTTCGTCGCCTACTTTGTACTCGCTTCCACATACCTATATACGTAGATGTAGAGTTGCGTTTTTTTAAGTGGTATCCTCAGTAGGCCTAATCCACTATGCAAACTTTGCTAACTTCAAGTTTCTTTTGAAGTTGACGGCTCATAATTTTTGTTGCCTTTCTGTTGTTGGTGGTGGTTCAAAATAATTCTCAGTATCACCCTGACCTTCAACATCTGTCTCATATTCCGGATTAGGTTTATAATCGTCGAAATGTTCTATTGATTGTTCTATATCGATATGAAAGTCCTCGTCGTCGTCTTCGTCTTCTAATTCGACCACGCCCACATTATTTAAACAAGATTTGCCCTTGCAGAAACCATACATTACTGAGCAATGGAAACCTTTTTTTGCGATAGGTACAAGCTATATTACAACTTTTGGTGCATTTACAAGAAATGAGTTTCAGTAATTCTTGGGGAGCTGTGTCTTGTACAGTGGGAATGGGCATTAACTCATTCTTTGAAATTTTGCCATCACTCGTCTAAAGCTGATTTTCCGTTTCCATACCATAGCTGAATTTGGTTGTAAGTACGGAACGAATGCAAGTGAGCTGCGTCTTTGGTTGCTGGTAATGATGCTAGATTTGGTAAACTTTTGTTAATAGATTGTACGAATAGTGGTATCTATATTGGTTCAATGATTAACAGTGTTTTGATCCATACAGAAAAAGAAGAAATTGTTGAAGAGTACTGTCAGAGTCTAGTTGGTTTTCAGCGGTTACAAACGCATCGTACAGGACTGATTTTTTAGTTTTAAGCATTCCTATCTCATCGAAGAATGAAAGTGGATAAGGAGCTAGTTCGTATTGAAAGTAATCTTCTAATCTTTCTCAGATCTTCTAGATGGATTTTTTCTAATTTTACCGGAGGTACTTGTACTGATGTTATGTTTAATTGCCATATAAACTACACTGGCAATCTATAAAAGCATGTGCATATTTTCAAGAATGCCTGCAATAAAAAAAATGCAAAAATAGGTCTTCTACTCATCGAAAACGTTCCGACTTAGAAAAAACCGCTCACATTTTGCGAGTGGTTCACATAGATATAGTTTCTACGTTTGTTAAGAAAGCGGTAGTTATGTAACTATTTACAGTTAGGCAATACAGTATACGTTCAAACCATGCGGAACCGTGTTCACGTGGCGCCTAACGGTACCCGCGCCTAAAGTTCCGGCGCCTAAACACGCACGCCTAATAGTTCCCGCGTCTAAAGGCTTCGCGCCTAAAAACTCGCGCCTAATATTGCGCGCCTAAACGTCCCTTTCCGGTCAGGCTATGTCAAATCCGAGATTTGCAGGTTAAGTTTTGCGTCAGTCAATACGCATCAGTACTGCCTCATGTATAACATAGGCGACTCTAAGTAAAACATTTATTTGTCGCTATTGCTTTTTACTGCTGCCAATACAAAATTTATGTTTTTCAGGTATGTATTGAGTTGTTGGATAAAATTTTGTGGGTGTGCGGGTGTTATTACAAATAATTCACTTGAGAAAAGAGCTTTCCTTTCGTGTATTATTATTTGCAATATGACATCCTTATACCATAAATAACTATTATCTTATCCATTTCCTAGTTGTTATAAGGCTATTACTAGATCGATTTTAGTCCTCTAAAGTGGTCCACAACCTAGTACTGAAGTATAATGCATACCCACTAGTGAGATAAAAAGCAGGTAAAAAACATATAACACGAATTACAGGCGACTATAATTATAAATTTATTTGACCTCTCGGTACTTTCCAATTTGTCACTATAACTTTTTATAGCTGTGAATACAAAATTTATGTTTTTTAGATATTTATTGAGTTGTTGGTTAAAATGTTGTGTGGCACCCGTGTGTTATTACAAATAAGGCCTCCAGAGATGACCCCTCCAGGGCTCAACTTTTCTCTGGTGAATTATTTGTAATATAACGCACTTATACCATACGTAACTATTAACTTTACATGGGCGCTATTTACTAATTATTTTGATTTTTGCTGTAGTTTGTAAATTGAATTTGCTCCTTGAGCTTGCACATCTCTCGACGCCGGGGGAGGTTTTCCTGCTGATGATACCAAGGGTCGCTTCCCACTAGCTAGTTGAGCAACCTTTAGGTTTGTTGCGTGACGTAAACGAGGATTACTCTATAAGTTGAATAAGTACATATATATGGCTCTTTTCTTTCTCCTGTAGATTAGGATTTAATGATTACCAAATAACAACCCCACTGCACCAGTGTCCATTAAAATGTAGACAATTAGTATCTTCTTGTCCTTCTGTTGACTGTGTACTGTGTAGCAGCTTACCATTTGGTCCATGATATCTACACCCCATTTGGTTTGTAGTAAATAATGGTTATTTCTTTCTTACAGCGCATAGTATTTAGAATAGTAACTTTTTTGTAAACCCTTTAGCTCCTTACGCAACCAATTGTGAGGGTCTTATTTATTCTAGTTTTAAGTTGTGGGAGATGGTTAGCCAAAAAGTTTATTGAAGTATAAGAAAATATATGTTGTTGTTCTTTATGGTCCAAAAGTCATACATATATAAGTTGATGAATTATTTGACGTTTCGCCACTTTAGATGGCTTCATCAGAAATGATTAAGTAGTGTTATAACTAAAATACAATGGTTAAAAAATTAGATTAAGTGAATACACAAAAATTTTTCAAGGCTTACCAAAATGGCTTCGAGGAAAGTTTATAATAATTAATAATAAAAATTTTGCAAGTGACTAAATAAGCCACATTGCAAGTATACGGCATCAAAATGGATAAAAAGATGAAACGAAATTTAAACAATCATTATTAATTGAGGTTAAAACATTAACTATTAAAATAGTCAATGTAATTAAATAATTAAGATTTATGGAAAGTGAAAGACATCTTGTTTTGATGAAACAAGCTGCCAGAATAAGGAAAAATGCAAGATGTCAAAAGTATGCGTACGCATATTTAACTTAAGGTCAGGTCCGTATTTCGGAAAAATTGATGAGACGAAATTATTAAAATTTTTGGAGCAACTATAAAATTTGAAAGAAAAATTCGCAAAGGTTTTATTCAATTAAATATATGCTGAATAGTAATGATGGAGTTATTTGAATAAGTTATGGTAAATAGTGCTTAGATTTTCAATGTCTGTTTTATAGTTGATAGCATTTGGGCTTTTTTTAATTTCGATTATTTCTAAGCACTTTGTTTTACGCGTATTAGCCTCTTTATGTAAAATTTTAGGTGTAGAAAAATTTAAGTTGTGGAAAGTTTCTATAGTGTGATCTGTGAGTGCAGTTTTATTAGACGGTGAAATTAAGTTTTTTTAAATTGAGTATTTATGTTGGTATATTCGGTTTTTTAATGGTGGTTTTGTTTTGCCTATGTAAGTAGAAATACAATTATTACAGTCAATTTGATAAACTAAGCCAGATTGCATGTTGATAGGTGTTGTGTCTTTGAGGTTTGTGTATATATGCTTTCCTATTGTATTGTAATTTTTATAAGCTGTATTGATGTTATATTTCTTTAATTCTCTTTCTATTTTTTCCGAAATATTAGGAATGTAAGGTATTGATATATATTTGTTTTGAGATACCTAGTCAGGAATATTAAAATCAGAACTCAAACAGTTAGGTTGTAAGTTACAAGAAGTGTTTAGTTTGTTTTTTATTTTTTGTAATCGAAATTTAATTTGTTTATTTATGAATTTAAGTGGATAATTGTTATTTATAAGGATGTTAGTTATGAATTTTAAATTTTGTTTATGAAATTGTTTCGACGAAAGTTTAATTGCTCGGTCTACTAAACTATTCTGGCAGCTTGTTTCATCAAAACAAGATATCTTTCACTTTCTATAAATCTTAATTATTTAATTACATTGACTATTTTAATAGTTAATGTTTTAACCTCAATCAATAATGATTGTTTAAATTTCGTTTCATCTTTTTATCCATTTTGACGCCGTATACTTGCAATGTGGCTTATTTAGTCACTTGTAAAATTTTTATTATTAATTATTATAAACTTTCCTGAAATCCATCTTGGTAAGCCTTGAAAAATTTTTGTGTATTCACTTAATCTAATTTTTTAACCATTGTATTTTAGTTATAACACTACTTAATCATTTCTGATGAAGCCATCGAAAGTGGCGAAACGTCAAATAATTCATCAACTTATATATGTATGACTTTTGGACCATAAGGAACAACAACATATATTTTCTTATACTTCAATAAACTTTTTGGCTAACCACCTCCCACAACTGTATTATTCATCGATTCAGCCAAATTTTCTTTCAACTATTATCTAGTTTTAAGATTCAAAATATAGCAAAACGTCGTTGAATCCTGGATCACATGATTGTGAGTATTACATAGAAGCAGGTTTGACGATTTGTTTATGCAACTTTAAGTGTAAGGGCTCCTGAACAGTGGTTGTAGTTTGCGTAAAACGAACATTTTTGTTTTGGTGTGTTGTCATGGATTTCAGAAGTAACTATATAGCAATAAACAATTTACTTCCTGATGCAATCTACTAGCTGTTGGAAGAAATTGGTTCAGATTTTGAATGCGATAGTGGCAATGATGATTTTTGGAAGTCAACTGAACCTAATGTTTCATCTGATGAAGAGGAACTAGACGATGATAGCGGAAAGGTTAAAAGGTATGACGGATACAATCATTGGCTCATTTGCGAAGACAAGAAAAATCCCCTGATTTGTCGCCTAGAAAAATGCAACTGTCGTTCCCAAACATATATATATAACATATATTTACGTTTAAATAAGAATAATAACTGGTTTATTAAATTTCATTGCAAATAAATATAACATTTGTTCACAAATAAAAAGGTATCCTACAATGGTTTATATTTATACGCTTCCCAGCATGTACACTTGTGAGTATGTAACACTTGTGCCCATGTGCATTTGACCCCTACATAACACAATTGTGATTATCCTTAAAATTGTAGTAAAAAGAAAAGGACAATTTTCAAAAAATTAGAGGTGTTTTTGATAACCAATGAAACAAGGAAATACATTTAAAAAATAGTACATTGCGTATCTAGGACGAAAAGCGTAACATTCCCAGACGACTGTGAATATTGTTGTTCTACTTAACAAAAGCATTAAAGATTAAAGTTATCCTTGCAGAGTGTTTTTTGTTTGTTACTAATAAAGTACGTATTGGTGCTACCTCGCAGGGAAGTGTCCCATGAGCTCACGCCTAGGGTTGCATTTCAGTAGATTTATCACTCGTAAAGTCACAAGAAGTAAACGTACGCAGCCATTCCGGCTTCTGTTAAATTTGCATTTACGCGTAAAGCGCTTCCTCTGAAATTTTACGTAGTTCTTTTAGTTCATAAACAGTTTAATGGTCCCTTGTGGTATACAAAGCGAAACTCAAGCAAAGAACAATAGCATAACTCCCGCCATAGACTGAAACGTACAGGACATGGGCGTATATCCCTTTCGAAAGTTGAAACTATATTTGGCTTGATACTATATCAACTAGGAGGCTTTTACGATTGTTTTAAAGTATTCGAAATATGACCTCGCGTTCGTAATAAACATCTCAGAAGATGTTTCAGTCACTTTTAAGATTTCTTGTGGTTTTAGTACTCATTAGCATATTTTTAGAGCGACTAGGAAATGCTATTGAACACTATTTAATATCACATTATATTCTAGAGTTTGTTTGAAGCGCAATGATTATGGGATTTCTATTGAAACCGTACGTAGAAGCTAATTTGGACCTGTATACTTTGAAGTTGTATTAAGCAATAATGTAACCAAATCTTGATTTCAGGTTTTTATTTATTATATTAGCATTTACAGCTGAAATTTATTTTGCTGTCAAATGAGGTATCATATGTAAGTTTGCTACTTTCTTTGTGAATATAATATTTATGCACTTTTCCAACCTTTTGCTCTAAAATTACTGACACTATTCCTTCGAGAACATACAAATACTGTGATTGCTATCTCTTTAAAACTGTAAGATGTGCTTACCGTTTGCTTATGTGAATCTTATGTATGCAGCATGCTGCTAGCGCATGGAAATAAGGAAAAGAGCTTTCATTTCCTATCTATATCTAGAAACAATGCCTTGCACTTTAAGGTCCCTCTCACACGTAGATACCGTATACGGGTTACAGAATCGCGATTTTACATTTTTTTATTGCATTTACTATTAATTTAATTTTGACGTTGAAGTATCCCAGTTCTTCTCCTGTAGTAATTAAAGTATTTGGTCCACGGTCTTTTCAAATAATATTACCAAAAATGTTTAAATTTACTTGTAATGTGTATAACCTATGAGCAGGGTTTTCTTAGTCTCAGTCGTAGGGATAGCCTTTTGTTTTAATAATTTCAACTTGTTTAAATAATCGATAATCTTGTACTGCGTTGCAACTTTAACCAAGAATACGCTACACAAGGTGATCAGATTATTTTCATTTATTGACACTTTAGCGACAAAGAGGGATCAGATTACTTTTATCCATGGACAATTAATTTACATGAACCTTCATCTAAACCTGAAAAAATGCCAAACAATATGGAATAAAACGGTGTACGTCATATGTATTGCGATGAACTCAATGTAAGCAAATACACTTATACTAGGAATTAAAAATAATACAAACATTTGAAATACTATTTTAAAAATATTTCATAAATTTCATAATTTGAATTTGCAATTGTAAAAAATAGCATTAGCCTTGAAATAATTTAAATTTAAAACTATTGTATTGACAACAATGCACGACATTAAACAGCTCATATTTATATAATAGCTTTACTTTTAGATAGCCCTTATTTAATTTTCAAATCAATTACGTATTTTGAATAATTCTTTTATGTACGGTTACCGCAGAATTGCACACAACAGTATGACTGCCAGACGTTATTCAAAAAGCTGGGTTAGGGTACTAAGAAATGAGATCTTTCTGCACCATGACAATGCTTCTAATCATACCGCACATCAAACAAAATAATGTTTATTAGAGACTTCCGGGTTAATATTGCTATGTTAACCTCATACAGTCCCGACCTAGCACCTTCCTCCATTTCAGGATAAAATGCGTGGTGTGCGATTTGGAACTCTCAAAAATGCCGTGGAAAGCTTCAAAAACTTTATTTCTCAAGTGACTTAAGAACAGTGGAATTTGTTTTGAAAATTGGTGTTATCGAATGCGTAAATGTTTCGAGTTTAAGGGCAAACATTTTGTGAAACAATAATAAAAACAAATGTTGACTACACATCTTTGTTTTATTAGATTGCAGAAATTTATGGGGTTATCTTCGTAAAACAGCGTAAAAAAATAAGCAAATAAATTTATCCGAAAAAGTTATATATGTACATAAATTCATGTCTTTATACGTATAGACGATGGTTGATTGGGGGGCCTGGCCCTCCCCAGCCAAAAATCCTAGTTACGCCAATGGCAAGATTAAATAAATATGAGCCAACATGTGTAATTTTAACACACTTCGTTTACTATTTAGAATGAAAATGTGTGTAATTTTAAGAAGAATATAATAATATAGTCAGTTATTTCTTATTAATTAATCCTAATTCGTTAATTGTAATTCATAGTTATTAAGATAAGTAGTATAGAATTTAGATTGGGGGTCACGCTTCACGCAGGGGCTTCAGAACAGTTGTTAATTTTGTTCCATGTCAAATTAATCAATCTGAGGTTGCGTAGTATTTTGCTTCTGGCAGCCTATATAAGCAAAAACGCAAGCTCTCTAAATTCTAACTTTTTATTTACGCGAAACTACATTTGTTTCTTACCTAATTTTGAAGTAAATTGTTTACGTTTGACTTGTTTTTGAATTAAACCTGAACTGAGATAATAATAATAACACCGTTATGTAACCACCCAGCTGTGAAATTAATTTAATTGACGTAATTTACGTTTTTTAAAATACTTTTTTAAACCCATAACTTGGTAAAACTTAAAAGTTGCTACTCCCTTTAATAAGCAACAGGTGTCTTTTGCATTAAACAAATGTAAAAAAATCTGTAAAGGGGTTTCTACGGAACTATATCAATTTGGAAATACAAAAAAAATTGTCTGCTGGGATTCGAACCTCGCTCTTCTAGGCGAATGAGATTAATATTTTAGTAGAGAGGCCAAACTGAATTGACTCGTCAAATAACGATTTTCGTGGGACTGAGTAGGTTTATACCGACAAGTAATATCTTCTTATTCGGTGGTGTTTCCAGAGTATGAAAAATCATGTTGTCGCTTTCTCAGCCTGTGGAGTGAGGAGCTATGACGTCACAAAGATGGCCATTCTTGGTTCCAGGTTTTAGTACAGAAAACCAGGGTTTAACCCAAACATCCAAAAAGAAAGTTCTACCCAGCAGCAAACTGTTTAGTACCCTCCTCTTCGTAAGTGGTAAAAAGTTGCACAACATTGCGCTTCGGGTTTAGGTGGGAGGGGGGTGGAAAGCTAGAAAGGTGGTAAAACGGTAGGTTTCAACAGTTTTTCGCGAATATCTCGTTAATTATGAGGTTTAGCGCAAACTTTATCTTATACAAAATTAATCTATATTTAATTTACAATAAAAATGGTTACGGAGATATTGAGGGGCAATGATGTCATTATTTTCTAGTTAGCTTGGGATTCATCGTAATCACTTGAAAATTAGTATGTTTCGTTATAAAGAGTATGTCTCGTTATGAAAAGTACCTTAGTAACGCATCATTAACATAGGAACATTTGTATGTGTGTATGTATGTATGTACGCCTATGTGTATGAATCTGACAATATATCTACATTGCTCCCCTCCCTTTGTCGTTTTTATCTTCATTTTGCCTATTTTTCCTTTTAGATAATTCATCATATCGTTTTCCTCTTTCCCATCTGTTGTCATATTTTCCTAAAAATATAAAATAATGTGGATAGCATTGAAACAAGGTTGACTAGAAATTTTATCTAATAAGCTTTAATACAAAAAATTATGGATTTTTTTTTCTTTACAATACATGCTTTTCAGTAAATTAAATGTTCTTCATGGAAAGTGGTATGTACAACGTACATGGTAGTTACATAATAATAAATTACAGCAATCAGTAACCTAAAAAGCGTTAAGCTCTTTTTCATGTTGAAGATTATCTTCATCGATGCCGTCGTCAATAATTAGTGCATCTCTGTTGGTGCACCTATGTCCGGAGCAATTCTTGCTCATATTTGAGCATTTCTAGCTTCTCTGACGACGCTCACAGTTTCTGTATTACAAGTGCAAACAATGAGGGAGAGCAATTTTTCAAGATCATTTGCCTTTGTGGTTGCAACTGGACGCTATTAACCACCAATCCTTTTCCAACCCCATTTAGTGAATCTTTATTGGCATTGAGCCATTGCTGCACTTGATGGTAAACTCTATAAGAGTGTTGTTGTCCAGCTGCTAAAGTGGGGGAAAGTACAGCCAACCTCAAATTTGTGTGTACAGGCTCCTTTGCGATGGTCTGCAAATAACATTGAAGGCACAGAGTATCCAAATTATCTGCATTTGTTGATGCAAATATCGAAAGGAAGAAATGGTTCCAGCATCAGCTAGTGCATCTGGGTCTGCATTTGGGTTGTTAAAAGTCAACAGCTTTGTGTAAAGCTCCTTGTCACTTTGCACTTTTTCAGAAAGCGTTATTTTTCCCTTTCTATAAATTGAAGAAACGGTATCACATCCGGCGAAAGTGTAAGCTATCAAAAGAACATCCTTCATTTCCCCGATACCACGCTGTATGCACCAGTGCAGTAAACTTTTTCTTCTTGGTTACCTTTCTTCGGTACAATCATCTTCAACTGTTTGTTGGCTGGAGCATGAACAACCAACAAGACCAATAAATCGGTGTCATTGCCAATTACGATAGCCTCTGTTTCCTTCTTTGATTCGTCAATTGCTTTAAAAACAATCTTGATGTCATCACCACCTTCTGCCTGAAGCACTTTGCAGCCAGCTTGCTGTTGTGTACAGTGATGAGAGTAATCAGTTGTATTTTGTTCTTAATATTAGTTAGAAATTTTGCTTGTCCAAGAGTGACATTAATTCCATCTTCCACTTTCACTTCAACATGTGTAGTAGTGGATGATCTGCGCAAATGTACGAGTATGTCGTCTTTGGTGCTGGGTGATTTACCATAACCATCTCGCCTCCCCACTTCCTTGAACCCTTTATATAATACACTTGGAGCGAATATTACGAGTTCATAGGCGTAATTTTTGAATTTTTGCCAAACAGAAAAAGTTACATTTTTACCCCCTCCATATCTGCGTAATCCTTGACTGGACTGCAAAAATTCATAAGACCATTTTTATTGTAAATTAAATGTAGATTAATTTTGCATAAGGTAAAATTCACATAAATCTTCACAGGTAACGAGATATTTGCAAAAAACTGTTGAAACCTACCATTTTACCATCTTTGTGACGTCATAGCTCCTCACTCCATAGGCTAAGAAAGCGACAACAGGAGATTTTCTACTGACGAAACACCGCTAATTACGATGGTATCACTTGTCGGTATAAACCTACTGAGTCCCACAAAAATAATTATTAATTCTCTTGGCCTCCCTACTATTTTGGGTACGCCGTTTGTAGCCGCTTGAACAACTGAGCCTCGACCTTGCTCGAATTGTTCGAGTTTCTGCTGCCTTATAACGACACCATATAATTCTGTACCATTTGTGATGTTTACTCTGTATCTCTTAAGTTTCATTTTCGTCAAGGATAAAGCCTGCGCTAGGTGCAAATTATTACTTTTACCTATTTCTCAGTTAAAGTAAAAATAAATAAAATTTTGTTATTTAAGGTGCTCACATTAAATATATATATATCTTCAAAATTGTCTCGGTTTCGTGAAGGTATATAATTCGCATGAAAGGTATCGTCTTCCTCCAACAAACAGTTTTTGAGTTATACTGCCAACAAACATACAGACAGACGCAGTTGAGAAAACCTATTTTTCGTAATCAAAGTACCCTAAAACGTGAATATATGATGAAATCTCGGAAAGTAATTTTTTCACGATTACAATATTTCCTTCGTCTTTTAAACGAAGGAAGTAAAACTGAACATTAGCAAGGAACCCAACTTTTCTAGTTTGAAATAATACCGATATTATAAAACTGTCAGCTCTTATTTTTATTAATAAGCAATTACAGTAAATCGGAATCATACTGCAATATTTAGCATCATCTGGGTTGGTTGTTAAGTTAAAAAATACCACGACAATAGAAGTTTTTTACATTGCTCTAACATTGCTCTTGTATTGTTTATTGTTTAGGGAGTGCGAGAGCTACTATTCATACTATTTGTCTAAGGAGAAAATATTTTGTTTCCGTCAGAATTTATGTAACCTAGAATGTTATTACTAACCTCGGTCGTGGAAAAAGTTTGTTTTTACTTCCCTTGTCTAAAAGACGAGGGAAGTATTGTAATCGCAAAGAAATCATCTTCCAAGATTCCAACTCCCTACATGACGAAAAACAGGTTTTCACAATTTCATCTGTCTGCCTGTATGTCTGCCTGTTGGCGGTATCTCGGAAACTATTTGTTAGAAGAAGACGATATTTTGTATGCAGGTTATATGTCTATTTGACATGCATCCTAGTAAATTTCGGAGGAATATATACAGGATGACCACCTTCAAATAATAAAATTTTATTTATTTTTTTGCGTTAACTGAGAAATACATAAAAGTAATAATTTACTCATAGGTCAGGTTTTACACATGACGAAAATGAGACCCAAGATACAGGATAATGCCTTAAAATAGTTAAAAATTTCGAACAATAAGTCCGTTGTTAAGTATAGCCGTTCATCGTAAAGCCGGGGCAGGTCCTCGATGAGTCTCATCGCCGGAAACGTTTTTTTTTTAATTTAAAATTGATTTAATTCGGATTACTAAGTGTTTTCTTTTATTTTTCAGTATTATTAGGAACGTGACGATATTTTTACCTATTTTCCTTTGAGTTTTAAAATTGTTTAGCGTCACAACGATCACTTACGAGGGAAGTTTTGAGTAAAGCTCTTTACAGATTTTGTTATTTTATTTTAAATACTAGAATACTCATACCCTAAATTAATTATTGTATATAAGCTACATTTCTTAAATATGAGCCAAAATAAATTTCTTGTAGTCTTCTTATATGTAAGTTATTCGAAAATTCAAAAATGACAATGACATTTTTATTGATCAGTGTTATTTATTCCTACAAGTACATCTATTTAGAAAACATATATGTATGTATGTATGTATGTATAATCGATAATCTCGTTTTACCTTGCGGTGTAGAGGCTGGTGCTTTATGTGCTTTAATCTGGCGGTACAATGCTCAACTTGCCCCGGATTCGGAATACAAAGTTGGAGCGCGCCTTTAGTGCTTGCACAGCAACCATTGTGTGAGGTATGTGTGTGTGTGAGTTAGAAAACATATTGCACTATAAATCCATTTATAATTCAGATAAAAATCAATTGTTGTTCTTAAACATACGAAAAATAATGGTTCATTTTATTATTATAATCAAGAAGATATGACAATATCAGATAAAGAACTTGCTTGTTTCTTACCAAAATTTAAAAAGTAATATTACTGTTATTTATCTAGCAGGGGCAAATTATTATTTGATATTACTTCAAAAATCAACAGCTTTCTTTGGTAGTACGTAGTGTTCCGCAAGGGTCCATATTAGGTTATCTCTTGTTTTTTATATATGCAAATGACCTTCAGAATATCATTGCTACCAGGTCATTGTTTTAATTTGCCGTTGACACCTGGTATATTATATTAACAAACTCAGTAAACGTGATATCAAGGACATTAAAAGGTTGCGATCAAATTGAAGGAATGGTGTGTTATAAACAGATTTACCATCAATGTTGATAAAACTGGTTTACTCTCCTCTTTATTACCTAAGGACCAGCCTCTGCATATCGACGCCGCGCCGGTGGAAAGTTAATTCAGAAAGTTGAAAGTGTGACATTTTTAGAAGCCACCATTGACGCAGATTTGACCTGGTGTAACTGATAAATTTTGGCCAGATTAAACATGTATTGCTGTGCCATTAGACATACAAGTGAAAGTTTTAGTCTAGAATTAGTTATAGTTTTTTATTG
>CALNHX010010464.1:24452-39976 GCA_940337035.1 Agriotes lineatus
CACTTTAGGTTTATTTTTTTCTAAAGTGGATTAACTTGTTAAAATAAGTGAAAATTCGTAGAAAAAATAGTATATGTAACTCGTGGCTGATAAAATTTCAACGTATGGAGTTACTTTTTTCAACTCGCTTCGCTCGTTGAAAAAAACCACTCTCAACGTTGAAATTTTATTTCAACCACTTGTCCCATAATATACTATTATAAGAGAGTTTAACTTGTCGTAAAATAGGTTTTACATTTTTGAATAAAAAAATCGTTAAGTAACAAACGATTCCGGGATTGGACCGTGTTATGATTGAGATCGAAGAACTCAACGTTTCGCCCATTGTCAACTTTTTGAGATATATAGAGAAAATTCCATAAGCAATTCAATAGTAAGGATATGAGGTAGAAACTTTAATGAAGTACGCGCTTGTGGTAGAAGCCAAAGTTCATATGCCTGCCACATTGCATATACATAAAAATCCATAATAATTATCTAAGGTTGCTCCGTATGAGGATGTATGCAACTCTATCTTTTCTCGTCCATTTGTTCTACGCTAAGTTTGTAATGATTAGTTGGCTTTATACAAGTATATAATCTTACTCTTGCCAATTTCAAACATCCTGCATACTTTCTTCAAATAAAATATATTTTTGCTAAATCACAAATTCCTTGATTTGAGAATCCATATACGATATCTATTCTTCTCAGCCGGCGTCTGCCCTCTATTATTAATTTTTATCGTTGGAAGGAGAAGTAGTCGACATTTTCGCCTTCGCAAATGGTCTAAAAATTTTGTATTGTGGAAAATATCTGGCGTTCCTTATTTAATCTTCTCATCATTTGCAACGCTATCAGTCCAGGAGATGCGACACATTCTGCAATAAATCCATAAGACCTCCAGTTGGTTATTCATATGTAATTTAAAAGTCCAGTTTCCTCAAATTTATTTATCGGGTCCCATTTAACATTTAGTTGGTAACCCAGGCACTTTCACGTCGAAACTTGTTCGAATATAAGGTGTGTAATGTTCTGAGAAATTCTGTTTGCGGTCATTAATTTTCTTAGCTTAAACTTTGATATGAAATGGGTGTTAGTCAACTCCGCATTGACTTTATTAAGGAAGTACTGCAGATCTTCGCGGTTATATTCCAGAAGACTCATATCTTCCATATTTCTAATATAGTTGATGTACCCGCTTTGCATTTTGACTTCTGTCTCCTCATTTGCCAGAGCATTTCTGATAGCACGTTCCAAAGTTGGTGACACCGAAGAGAACATATGCCGTTTTTTATAAAATCAATTTGTTATATTAATTTTTATATATCCTAACAGTTGTATACGTTTCCGATGTATCACTTTTTCGAATGTTTTTCAGCATCTATTAAAGATACTCTGGCAGCTCAAATATTTCTGAAGTAAAACTTCCATCCCATACAATGCTGCCATGGTATTCATTTAAATTCATATGTATATCCTCTTATGGATAATTTTTGGAAATGTATTGAGCAAGGCTTCTCAACCTGTGAGTTGCGACTCCCGGGGGGTTCCGAGGGATGTTTTAAGGGGTCGCGAAAAGAGTCGAAAATTTTCTAATAACAATAATTTTACTTCATAAATAGACACTATTTAAATATTAGCGTTCTGCACCCAAATTGGGCGCGAAATAATTCATTTAATGTAATTTGTACAAGAGTGATCCATTTTGTGTGTCGAGTTAATTTTGAGGTTAACCATCAACAAAAAAACCCACATAAAAAAGTCATTTATAAAAATGTGAAAACCCTACTACTAGGTTACTTGCATCGCCCTGAGTCGATTGACACAAAAATCGGCCAATTCGGCCCACGGGTTCGCTCTCAAAGTGGCGTCAAGCAAGCAAGCAATGAAAATTATTATGTCGGATATAAAATTCATGGCAAACAAACTATAATGTACCAAGGGCGTAAGAAAATGTTTATGGCCGTCAACCTTAAAATTAGAGCCCAATGCGTAGTTGCGGACTCTAACACGACGACGCCAGTTATGAACGAGGTACATACAACAGTTTATGTACGACCGGGCGAAATTGTTCACTTTATACCTTACTTCTGAGAATGTAAAGTGTTACTTTTCGGCCTTAGTGTGTTGCATGTCAGTTTGACAAGCAATGACATCGTAGACTGCCACAGTTTATATGATTTATAAACCTATTTTATTTGTAAATATTCCGGTCTGTACGTAAAATGTTGTATCCACCTGCAGTTGCGCCTTACCTCTAATTTTTACGCAGCGCGCCATAAATTCCTGGTTATGCCCTTGGTAAATAAATAAGTATTCTGTAAAGGTCGGAATATTTACAATTAAAACCAGATTCATAATTTTTACAAAGTTTGGCTACTTACGATATCATTGCTTGTTAAACTGGAAAACAAGACACTAAGCTAACCGTAAAGTAGTTTACGGACTGCTTAGTGTCGTTTGGTGAGCCTTAATAGTTATTTATGTACTAAGGGCATTTTATACACAGACTGGAATTGTAACATATAAAAGCAGATTTATAATTTTTACAAGTTTTGGCAAACCCTTAGGTTGTAGAGTGACACGTTACAACTTCAAAATTGGATATAAAGTGACCAATTTTGCCCGGTTGTAAATAAAAAATACTAAACCTGGAGCAGAGAAAACTAAATACGTCTTTAGGTGTGAAAACATTAATATCAATGCGAAACTTGAGAATACAGACATTCCTACCTCTTAACAAAAAAATTTCCATTTATAAATTTTGCTTAGACATAGAGGGTCCCCAAGATACAGCTAATGAAATAAGGTTCGCCCGTACAAAAAGGTTGAGAAACACTGGTTTAGAGGGTGGGTCCTTAATTTTATTAATCTGTAATCACTAAACGTTTAGGGCTTTTTGAAACGAGAATAAATATCTATTATAGTGCAGTCAGTTTCATTTTGGGTATTTCATTAAAAGGTTTTGTTAGTACACTGACCGTCTCTTCTCCCCTAAATTTTAGAATTTTGGACGTCCAGAAAGTATTCTCATAATTTTGCAGATAAAAACGAAATACAAGAATCCGCAGAAAAGTAACTGACGGATTACCCGTAAATGTAAAAAAAGTCAAAAAGGTGAAACAATAAATGCCTTCTGTTTAATATCGCGGCGCATCGCAGAACCGGGTGAGGTCCTCGATGGGTTCGTGGATCAGATAGGCGGAGTTCAAATCATATTCGCAGGCTTGTAGTTCGAATCCCATCGTCAATAATGTTTTATTTTATTGTTTCGGTATTATTATTGCCGTTTGTTATTTTACCCCTACTTTTGATTTTTAAAATTGTAGTATCACAACGTCCACCTGCGATGGAATTTTTGAGTAAAGACTACTGATTTTTAGTCCACGTTTATATATCCATCTGTTTGCAATTTGTGTAGTTCTTATTTTCCAGGCTTTTCTATGAGCCGTTAAATGTTAAATATCATCGCACATCGAACCTTTACGTTTTCGTTTTTTTTTTGTCCTTTCTGCCTGTCCTTGTTGTTACCAACACGTTATTTTTCTGAACTTTAACTCCTGTCAACACTGGTTAAATATGATATCTCCCCAAGGTCATTATTTGGTGGCTTTAGGTTCCTTGTTTTTCGTTTCAGTTGTAGTTTCAATCCGATCATGATGTAGTAGTAAATTTGCTTCAGAATGTTTTTAATACCAGAGCGTTATCTTTGAATGGACATAAATAGCCACAATAATTACTTAAACGTGTCCCTTATTTGTATGTACTGCAATGTAAGTTTTCTCAAATCGTTTATTTGAGGCTCAAATATCTGCTTAATTTTATAACTGAAAAGTGTAGAATGACTTTGTACATATAAATAATTTTGTATGAGTTATCTATATGTGATTCGCCCACTCTTACTGATGTTGATTATTTTATAAATTAAATAACGTCTTTTTCAATGCTGAAAAGTAGGAATCCTGTATAATACGAGGGTAGCATAAATAATTTATGCAAAACTAATAGATCAACTGCACAATCGAAATCAAATTTGCCACGAAACAAATGTTTGTTGTTTTCTAGTTTGACAGTTGTTTGTTTTAATAATTTCAACAGTTATTATGTAAGTTAATTTTGAAATAAGTGTTATGCAGCAAAAATTAGTATAACGAGAGAAGACAAAGAAAATTTTAGGTTCATGATTAATATGACTTTTAAAGTTTCCTACCTCCGAAAGAAAGCTTTGGACATTTTCGTGCTGCATTCAGTGACCAAGCGCATTCCCAGAGGAATGTTCATAGCTGGTTTAATAAATTAAAATTTCAACCAGTTTCACTCAGCGACGATTTTCACGACGAATGACCAATTTCAGCAGTTACCGAAACAAACATAGACGCCATGCGAGGAATGATTCAACAGGAGAATCGAATTAGGTATAGAATCATTAGGAACATCTTGGGCATTGGCATGACAGCAAAACAAAAGATTTGACGTAATCATTTGTGTAAGAAAAATCTTTTGTCGGCGTATACCACACAGATTAACAGAAGCACAAAAACAACACCGTGTGGAATGGTGTAGAAATAGGATGAAAGTAGGCTTAAATCAGTTTACAACATCATATCTGGTGACGAAAGCTGGAAATATGCGTTTGAACCAGAATTTAAGTGGCAGTCTACACAATAGGTGTTTCCAATAGACCAAAATCCAGTTAAAGTGAAGCGATCTCGAAGTGTTTATAAGAAAATTAATGCTTGCTTGTTTTCAAAATCGAGACCAATCATAACTGTTGTGCTTGAAAATGAATGTACAGTTACCGAGAATCGAAAACAACAGTAGGAGTACCAGACGTTACGGCTTGTTTAAGACGCCCAAGAAGTGAATCGTTTTGCACCATGACAATGCTTCAAGTCATACCGCACATCAAACGAAAGCATTTTTAGAGGCTTCCAGGTTATAACTACTAAGCTATCACGCACACAGTCTCGAGCTAGCACCTTTCGCTTACTTTCTAGTTTCAAGATTAAAGGATAAAATGCGTGGTGCGCGATTTAGAACTCCTGAAGGTGCTGTGGAAAGCTTCAAAACC
Source organism: Agriotes lineatus (assembly GCA_940337035.1). Classification (NCBI taxonomy): domain Eukaryota; kingdom Metazoa; phylum Arthropoda; class Insecta; order Coleoptera; family Elateridae; genus Agriotes; species Agriotes lineatus. The sequence continues at coordinate 29,506 of CALNHX010010464.1, forward strand.
CTTGTTTTTCAAGTGACTCAAGAAGAGTGTTTTGAAAATTGAGTTCATTGAATACGTAAACGTATAGTGTAAACAAACAATAATAAAAGTAATTATACTGTACAAATTTCTATTTAGCCTTCACATTTAAAACCATGGAAAACGGACATGCTACTTTTGAATTACCAAAAAAATTTAAAAAATAGAAACAAAACAGACAGGTGTAGGTGTAGCGTAGCTGTTATATTTTGGCAGTTGTTTTAATTTGAAATGAAACACAGATGCACGTGGATGCAAAACCGGGATTTGTAATTTGAAAACATCCTTCACATAGGTTGATTTACGCGGTTAATCATTCGCAGCGTCAAACTAGCTCACCAATAATACATGTAGCGCTGGCAACTGAAGGAAAAATGCGTTTCAAAATTAATGAACATGTTTCAATTATTCGTAAATACGTGCAAAAATTCTAATTGCACTCTTGTTTTTCAGATAGACCGTGTGTAGTCATTAACGTTAATTTAACCACACGCTTGTTAATAAAGCTGGGCAAACGTGAAATTGTTTTTGTACGAGCAAAACATAGTCCTGTGAGCTCATGGAGAAAGAGGAATTTTCCGAATTAATTAGATCATCAAACAATACTTAATTTTCCATATAATCAGATTACAGTAGCATTCTTTACACTTCACTTGGCAACTTAGTCGTCGTAGTTAGAAAACTAATTTACAAACTCCCCGCTAATTTGATTTAAATTAAGTTCGTTCAGCGAAATGCGATGTCTATAATGGTCGTAATGAAAATAAATCATTTATTCTCGTTCCAGACCGATAAGTACCAATTTGCAGACTAATATACAGAGTGGTTATTCAGATCCCGTTTGCGTTATTGCGTTGTGGCCGTGCGTCTTCGGCCTTTTAGCGGCTGCGTTAATATATTCCATTGTTACTCGGAAAACACGCGAAAACTTTGAACGCGTCCTTTGAACGCGTCATTATCCCTTCACGGTGCAGAAACCACCCTGTATCCTTTATTGCTTGTTTGCTCCGCAACATCAGCAGTTTTCAATCAGTTTCCTGAGGTGCGGGTTTGTTTGTAAAAGATGAATTGCTCTTTGATACCGTATAATTGCGTTCCAGCGCTGGTTTCCATTTGTTTCCTCCATGGGCGTAGAAGAATTATTAGAACCGCATTAAATAAATTCGACATTAGTTTATATTGAGGCACTAATTCGGGACTGCATTTGGCAAATGTCCGCTTTCGTGTTTGTTACAGTCGCCGACTGCTAACTGAATTATTTATTTATGACGGCAATCAACGGTCCATTTTTGAGGGCTCTGTTTATTTCCGTCTTTTGTCATCGATTTTGACGCTAATTACTGTCGGCGGTGATATACGCTTAATTCGACTCCTTATCGAATAATTTGGAAGACGTTATGGAATGCCGTTAACTATTCCATATCTCTGCCTGTCGTACATCACTGCTATCGCCTGCCCAAGTGATCGATACATAATAGTATTAGTCTTCCAGGAAATTAGTCGACAGCATAATTTCTGCGCCTGCAGTAATTCTGCCAATATAGTAAATGAGAGGGCAGGTTGAAAACTAATATGTATTTGCCGTCGATCAATGAATAAACTGACAGTATCTGATAATACCATTCTTTTAATCAATCAGAAGATTATGAGAAGGGACTATATCAAAGTTATTCAATTGAAGCTGAGTGTCAATGTTAATAGGTGAGCTTAGTGAGTATCGATGAACACAAATATATATTTGAATGTGGGCAATGTATATGAAGATAATTTCTGTCACGTTTATAGAACAAAGCTCCTTTAGTAAAAAAATATTTTATAAATAATTATCGGCATGTTGTTGCGTTGCTCAAATAATGTAGTACTAAGAATTATATTTTTGGGAAAAGACCAATGCAGAAATCTGTAAAATAGATTATTAGACCGAATGAAGATCTGACGCTTCATTAAAATAAAGGATTCTGTAAAGCAGTGATGTCTTCATTACGGAAGCAGTGTGTATTACAACTTTCTTACCAACAATATGCAGACCAAGTTACAAATTATGCAAAATTGTTGCTTGAGGTTTTCATTTTTAATTCCTTATAGGGACCATGTTACACCACACTATATTAGCTTAAATATTCTAAAGATAGAATATAGATTTATGTTGTTATTTGGTACAATGCTGTTTAAAATTATAAAATCAAATGAGCCTTCATATTTATATAACCTTCTAATCAAGCGCTCAGAAGTACAATTGACCAATATTAATTTAAGAGGCAACGAGCTATTTTCTATACCAAAGCATTTGACATCGAAATTTGAGGGTTGCTTTGAATACGTAGCTTCTAAGTTAATTAATTCTTTTATATTGGCATTTTCGCAGCCTACTGTTTTTAAATTTCGAAAAGCATTCAGAGCTCAATTGTGCGATCTTCAGAAAGTTGAATAATGCACGCTTTTATTTGCTATTTATCATTATTTATGTATTTTGTTATGGGAAAGGTGAAAAACAGCTGAGTTGATCCTTTTCCATTTGAGCATATGCATTGATTGATGTATATACCTATAAATATTTCTTTGTTTCTATGTTCTTGTTACTTAATTATTATATTGAAACGTCGGTGTTTATATTATGTTCAATAAACATTATTATTATTATTATTATATTATTATATAGCAAGGATGTATATAAAGAGTGTGAATAAACGTAACGTAAATAATCTACCTAATAAATGTTGGTAAAAATGGCTGCAAATCAGCATAATAGGTTAATAAAAGTTGCTTAACCATAAAACACTAACGTGTTTTTTTATCTTGCACCAGTAGCCACAAAAAGAATTGAGGAAATTACTGGACGTATAGAAAAATATACAATTAGCTCACTTACAAGGAACAATAAAAGCATAACATATAGAGGAGATGGATGTATAGCATGAAAAGAGTATGCAAAGAAGCTCTTGATCGATGACCACAACCCTGAATAGAGAGAGAAGCGAGTTAGTTGTCGGACTCTCTATACCGAAATCTGAGTTATAGAACTCTTTATAGACATGCACAAGATACTGACATACCTGGGTATGATAAAGCTCCTGTTTCGTATTATGAATGCTGATGGTTCAAGATAGGGAGAAGTGAACAAGACTGCAAAAGAGCTAAAATCTTCAGTAGTGGATAGATAAAAGTTAAATCAGCAAAAAAAAGAAGAAACTGGGTGAGCGTTACTTAGCATAAAAATAAATACAAAACATAGCAATTATAAGAAATGTAACTGAAATCAAGAAGGGGAGGTGAAAAATGGTTGCAATCTGTAAAGATACGTTGTTTTGCCCTCCGTTAGAAGTTTAATAAGGCGTCTTGCACGTACATTTTTATAAATTATTTGTCCTTTTGTTTACCTAGCTAGCTCAGTATGCAAGAAACGCTTGTAAATACCCGAGCTTTGGTTACAACCCATCAGTATTTGCCAAAAACAGGTGCACTGCTGATCTGTACCTGTTCTCAGGTTGAAACTTAGTACTTCAAATAACATACACAACTAAAGCCCATTTGATTACACAAATATATTTCCTCTAAAATACATATAACATCATTAAGAAAGCAAAAAATCGAAATAATTCCTTAAATGGATGGCCATTTCTAAATACAAATATAAAATAATGACGCACACACTACGTGGAATATAGCTTGGTGCTACTCCCATTTAGACATAAACAAACATAAAACAATATTAAAATGAAGCGCCAACGTAACTTTCTTTAAAACCACATACGTTAAACTACCTGAAACTGATCCAGTCTGAAACTGACCCTGTACCCCATTACATGCATAGAAAACTTGGACATTTCATAACGTGAGCGCATTTATTTAAGCGCGGTGCTAAAACAGTTGCAGCGACTGCTTATCGCTTTAAGGTACACACACCTTTAGATAATAAATATCTTGGAAATTGGACCATGAGAACTGCTACGCGCCTCCGAAATGGGCTGGTCTTGGATGAGTCACCAAACCTTCAACGACATGACGCGTGGAATTTCACCACACACTGTTTCACAATGGATATCCCAAATATACGTGGATGCTTTGTTTACTCGCCCGGTATACCATAAAAATTGCGTTTGATGGATCCTCAAATGCTGATTGCGTCAAGCAGCAAGTTGTGCAGCCAATTTTACATGCTGTAAGGCGTCATCCTCAACGTCCGCAAGCAATTGCGGTTCTCCACGAACTCGACACAATTTTTAAGCGCTACATGCACATACCCGGATTCGTGCTCATTTAAATATGCTAAATTACAGCCTAACAATCAATAAAAAAGTATGTAAATATGCAAATAACTATAATTTAAACCTGAAGATAAACCGTTCAGGTAAGGTAGACTATATGCCCGTTTCACACTTCCCCCTTAATCTTCTTATACGTAGAAACGTCTTAGAATTGGCTTTAGAAGAAGAAACCCGAGGTTGGTAGACGTAATGTTAATAAATAATTGAATATCTGTTGGCAGTAATGACAGATAGTAGATAAGATCTGCAAAATATAGGTCTCGTAACCCGGCATGGTAAAATATATAAAGTAGTTAAACCGCTAAATCGCTTAGACACTTTCGAAATGTGGACATCTCGGAAATTCGTACGCATTTAATAGAATGGCGAAGATGCCAATAAAGAAGTTCTATGGAGGCTACAACTAAACAAATTATAAAAACACAAATAAAACACACCAATAGCTTTAACAATTGCAACTCAGTTCTGGTCTGTTAAACCATTGGCAATACTTCAAGGTAGTTTTTATTTTCTTACCTTCGATTAGTCCTATACGAGAATCTATAATATATCATATAATCCCAATTATAAATGATTTTTTCTACGACCGCTCCTAAAAGTAGGTCTTTTACCAGTAGCTTGTCGAACTAAACTTCACATATCATATAACCGCCTGTTAAAAGTAAAATCAGCTGATTATGAATTTATGTATTTTAAAGTGGTGAAGTGAGGTTATAAAGATATTATATTTATTTCTTAAGAGGTAAAGTGTTTTAAAGAGTTAAAGCATTATGTAATGAATAAAGTAAAATGTGTACTAATTATTACTACTACCGGTTGCAGAAATAATAACCGGCACCGCCATTTTCTTATGACATAAATGATTCTAACTGTTAAAAATTTTAACCTCTGATAAATCAATATATATGGATTAAGAACAATAAATTTAATGTCCTAGGAAAAATATTGTATGCAAACTCGTGCTAAAAGTGTTATTGCACTTAACATGTTGGAAAACTCAGCCTACGACTTCTTTTCATAAGTTTTATGTCTAGTGCTATAAATAGTCAGTTTTAACACTAGTATCATAAATAGCTACTAGAGGACGTGATATGTCTTTCGGTATTTGAACTATTCCTATTCTAGCTTTTGACTTCTAATATACAAGGGCTGTATTTGAGCACTGATTTTCTGCTTGGGTATTGTAATTGTGTAGAAAGTAAAACTATATCGATAGGCCAATGTTCACCATCAAGAAAATCTATACAGGGTGTTTCATTAGTATGATCATGAGTCACTCTGTATAAATAAATATTATATATTGGTTATTGGCTTATTTTCTCTTGCATGTCTTCGATATTATACCTCTTAAGTAGAATTACTTAGAGGAAAAGGCATGCGATCATGAGATAACTTTGATTCCAGTTAGCTAGTCTACCTGTAATGTTTTCACGTAAAAATGGTTAAACAATGATTGAAATATCAATATCAATTAATTTTTTGCTGAATCACAATAGTTGCTGTCTAAGACAACAAAACGTTTTTCAAGGATTTGTTTAAAATAGTCACTTGAATGCCTTCTATGAGGATATATCCACAGATATTTTTTTGATTGGTCAAGAAATGTCAGAATTCTGGATTTTCATTTATTACTTTTTAACAGATGGCAGGTGAATTGAATAGTCCTGATTATTTTCTTCAGTTAAGATTTAGTATGTTCATTTATACATTTTTCGCCAATGCTTAAAGATAATTAGATGACTTGTTAAGCAATCTGAACAAGTATCAAGTAATTAGCATACACTTTATTTATCCTGATTTGATTTCCACAAGTTTCATATTTTTGTACAGCTTCTTGCAAGACTGCTGGATTATATTCATTTCCCCCCAGTTCTGAGGTGAATTCAATTGAGCTTACGGCAGTAGCCGGATGAATGCAATGGTTTTGTTTCTTTATTGTGCTTTAAGTAGACGGATAAAATTGTATTAAACTTTTTAAATACTTCTGCTTCTGATGTACAAAAGATATTGAAAGACCCCCGATGTTATTATAGCTTTTGTAGTAATGGATGACTCAATAATTAAGAATATATTATGAAAAACACATGTAATATATAATATTATTCACAATAAATGAATACCTCAAGAAAGTCAGCTAGCTCTGTAAAATCCTACGTTTTTATCAACAATACTAAGCTGAAGCAGCAATAATTTCCTGATAATTGAGAATATTTGTTGAATGTATCCATATTGCAATTCAAAGTTTACAATTTAGCTTTAATCCTACTGACACAGTCTCATTTATCACCACACCGAAATCTTTACAGAGAAGGCGTAGTTCGAAAGGTTACTTTATTGACACCTATCTACCGGAAATTGAGCTGTCTTACTAGGTATAATGCATCCCTCCTGCATCTACTAGAAACTGTTATGGTATATTGTAGTTCATGACGTGAAATTTAAAATATCTTTTGTGGAAGTCAGTTCTTTTGCAGATGTATGTAGAGCAATTGATCGATTCCTAGTTAATTTAGAAAGCCATTCGTATATTTGCATATGCTATAAGCGGCAATTAAATGTATTGAAACGTAAATATAGGAGTATGGGAACATTCAGTTAAATTGTAATGGCTCGCGGCAATTGAACTAAACAAATTTAATTGTAAAAGTATTAGCTATATACAGCCACAAATACAGCCCTAAATATTTTTTTTAACAGTGCCTTATTGTGAAATGTCAGAGCTATTAAATCGCTTTAAAAACTATTAAGTGCATAAATAAACTAGCAAAAAGATAAGTTAGCTAACATGTTTATGTAGCATTTGATCGTTACTGTTACAGACTGGTCATTTTCATCTTAAAAAATATGGACTGATCATATCGAATGCATCTACATCACACCAACTGTGAAGATTGTTCGTAAACACTTTACGAGGATATACTGCCTTGCCGTATCTAAAATTCTATTTATTAACAACGCCACCCAAATGAACACCTATTTCGTCGTCATTAATAGGTGGTTTACTACTTCTTGATGTAAGTTTTAAAATGTTCGACAAATACTTACCTCGCTCCTTCATGTGGATTGCTGAGATGTCGTGCTATTTGGTGCTATTAAGAATGTAATTTTAGACCTTATCAAATAGTGTATTATTATACTAGTTTAATAATAGGTTGTATTATAGCACGAGTGGGTTTGAGGCACGACAAGTGCAGCAAGGCGTGCTCCAATGGAACGAGTGCTACAATGCCCCTTATTAAATGAGTAGAATATACCATTTTTTTACTTTACGTCATTTATTTAACAAAAATATGGAAATTTGTTGTAAAAATGAACTGCTTAGTATCTACGGAGTTTCGGTGTAATATGAGACAGCACTGTCAACCCATTTTGCTATTATTATGTTGAGGATATCATGCGAAGCATGTAACCAACACTAAAATCCTGGAGAAAATGTTAAAGCATAAATAAATCCATAGCAAGAAGTGTTGAATGTATTGTTATAATTTACTATGTTACAATGGTTTTTATGTATGTAAATTGTTTTATGTTATAACAATATTTATTATGCTTTAGCTATTACGTCTGACTTTTATTATACTTTAGTTTATTTTTAATCAATTCTTTTTTATAACGAATTTAAGTAACTCATTTACCCTTTTATAAATTATAAATTATCAATATTACTAAATATATCTAGCTCTGGTAGAAAACATTTACTCTAAAGAAACACAGGTCGGATTCACTTGTAATCAAGACTGCTTTTATTTCTGAAAATTCACTTTTTATTCAGTTACAATTTGTACGTCTGTCAATGTCACTTTAAATTATGTAAGTGCAAAATCAATTACAAATAAATTTTCGTTACATTACTTGCCATGCAACAAAAATATTAAACAGTAAGTACTCCCTTTTAAAATTACCTCACTTCACGCTTTCTATGTTTTACTTTCTGTTTATTACATAAATACTTGTAGCCTGTCACCTGTCTATGGACCTTGATATGCTCCTTTACTAAGCCAAATGCATCCGGTAACCTAACAGAAATCTCCTAATGTCCAGACAAATCCCAGCACAAATGCAACCAACCACCAGGAACCGCAAACACTTCCTAGCCAAACACGACAAGCCACCTACCACTTTTCTCTAACAGAACTGCTAAAACTGATTAGAATCAAACGCCTACTACGTCTTCCTTCATTCACAAGCCGTTGACCACCTAGTATCACGAACCTCGACTAGATGCAAGTTACAAGATGTCACTTCAATAACAAGCTTGGCGAAGTACAACTCCAGCATATGAAAAAGAATCTATCCACACCACAAGACGCTCACTCTCTTAACAAATTCGATGTAAACCACTTACAGTAAAACCAGCCCCTGCTATCCAATTCATATGATGTAATTGATTTACATTAAACTTAGTTCTGCATCCAATTCCAAAAATTGCTTTTGTAGATTATAACTGTATTACATATGGCACTTTCGCGACATCCGTTCTTGTCTTTACCATCACCACATCTTCAAATCTTCTAAAATTTCATTTTTTAACTCTTCTCGTAAATTTTATTATAATGCACAACCCTTTACATACCAAACAAATAAAAATCTTTTTATAAAGGGTTTATTTTAGAAAATTTAGCCGCTTACAAACGTATTACATTTTTTTAGTCCAAAATTATTTTACGTTTTAATAACTACATATTAATATCTCCTTGGTGATATTGTTTTGCATATTTTTTAAAGTCCAACACGCTATATAATCTGTATCATATTTATTTAACACCCACTACTTTGAATGATATTTATCGAATAGGTATTTGATATTAAACCTCCACTTTATTTCAGATAATAATTAAATTATGTTAGAACCTTTCTGTTTCTTATATTGCATCATTCAATTGAATTTGAATTCTATTTCATTATTTTACCAAATACATAATACTTTTGATATCCTTCTAATACTTAAATTTGTCTTTGTTTTAATACTGTATTCTTTTAACTTTTTTTCATCTGATATCAAACCCTTACAGTAAAACCATTACAGTATTATACCTTGGAGTGCATATTATAATGAAAAGTAAAAGGATAAAAAGCGCATAAGGACAAAGGATGTCATGGTAAAAAACTTAGGAACATGTTTTTTTTATTATAATCACAGAACCTTCCAAAGTGTCTGTAAAGACAGTTAGATTAGTTAGTATAAGAGGTAATAGCCAAAGTCTGGAGCAGATAGGCACCTGAAGAAGAGAAGAGGAAGCGTATTAAAGTTTTGCATCAACGAAGCGGGAAATAAAGTATAAGATTTTAATAACTGGTGTTATTTGTTACATTCTATTAAAAAAATCTATATATTTAAGTAACTGGCTTGCGCTTGTAAATAGAAATACTAAACTATTTTTATTTGACATATGTTTCCATAATATTATATTATCTAAAATGTTCCATATTTTTCGTACACCATGTACATCTCCCACGTTAGACTTCATTATGTAGAAGCGCAAAGTAACTAATCTATACCTAATTCCATAAAGCCAAAAAACACAGAAACCGATGTAGGCGTAAATGTGTAAGATTGCAATAATAATCAAGAGATTTATTTTTATTTTTATTTTATTTTATTTATTTAAGCTGCGACCAACAGTTACATGAAACCAATTACAGGTCGCAGCATGTGTATATTGTATGTAGCATGTGTTGTGTGTGGTCAGGTTACTCTTTCCCATAGACCAGTCTTCCGGGAAGAGCGCCGTTAGTTCTATCCCAACTGCGATATTTGCATAGCCGCATGCTCCAAAGACTTGGACTGGTGAAACAGTCCTCGAGAGTTAAGCAGCGGTCAGCACTCGGACGGGTGTCCGACCAATAGTGGTAGTAAAATCGCAGCTATCCGTGCCTCGGAGAGCAAGTTAAGCCGTCGGTCCTGGTTGTCTTTTCGGTGACAGTCATTAGGTTACGTCAGATGCGCTCGCGCAACCCTAAAACTCTGACACCAGGCTTCCTACCATAAGCCATATGATACACACAGATGGTAATAAACGGCTATACAGGTAAGAGGATGGCCCTGCGAGCAAATGATCGCCTCTCAGGCGGCCGGCCCGGGTTCGAATCCCGCAGAGTCTAGTAGGATTTTAAAATCGTACTCTCCCCGGCTACCACGCAACACATGTGGTAGTCGTTAACCCCTAAATAAGGAAACTCTTCCTCAC
>CALNHX010010465.1:0-39970 GCA_940337035.1 Agriotes lineatus
GTTTAAAGATCTCCTGCCTTTCAACGTTTGTACGAAAGCGAACTGACTATGCCAGAATATAGCTATTTCGTAATTGAACATTTTGGAGCTCTTATATGCAATCCATAAATAAATCGTTATTGCAGTAGGTCTTGCTAACCAATTAAGAAATTCCTTAATACTGTTTAAAAATCTTTCCTCTAGCGCTAGTGTTGAAGCGAAGTGACTGTATCAAAATATTAGTGGTTTCGCAAATAAACGTGTGAAACTCTTATATGAAGACCAGAAAGAAAACATAGTTGTAGTAGGTGTATTTAAAGGATTTAAAAAGTTCTTTAATATCGTTGAAAGATTTCTGCCTTCTAAACGTTCATGTTGAAGCGAACTTACAATGCCAGAATAATAGTAATTTTCTAATTGCACACGTTGGAACTCTTATATGAAATCCATAGACGAATCGTCATTGTAGTAGGTGTATCTAAAGAATTTAAGAAATTCTTGAATACCGGTTAACGATGTTCTAATGTTATGTTAAAGCGATTTGGATATACCAAAATAACCGTTATTTTCACATCGAACATGTTGGAACCCTTATATGAAGACCAGACATGTAACTTCGTTCTAGGTGTTTTTAAAGGATTTAAGATCTCTAATATCGTTTAAAGATCTCATGACTTTTAAAGTTTGTGGGGAAGCTAATTTATAATGCCACAATAAATGTTATTTCGTTATTGAACATTTTGGATCGCTTATGTGAAATCCATAAAAGAATCGTCATTGCAGTAGGTGTTGCTAAAACATGTAAGTTCTTCGATATCGTTTAAAAATCTTGGTCCGTCTAGCGTTAGTGTGTGTTCACTATTCCAAAATAATAGTGGTTTTCTAATCGAACATGTTAAAACTTTTATATGAATACCAGAAAGAAAACGTAGTTGTAGTAGGTGTATTTAAATAATTTAAAACGTTTTTTAATATCGAGAGATCCAAAAAAAAAAACTGTTCCTCAGCAGGCTGTGGAATGAAAAGTCACGTCTTTACTTGTGTCGGATAATAATTAGTTGTCAATTTCTCTACAAATCTGGCAGATTGTTAAAAGATTTCTGCTCCTAAAAATGACGTTTCATTTTTATTTAACTAGTGAATCACCCGAGTTACGCTTCGGTTCGCAAATTTAGAAGAGATTCATTAATATAAATTTAAAAAAAGATGCACCGGCCGGGAATCGAACCCGGGCCGCTCGCGTGACAGGCGAACATTCTACCACTGAGCTACGGAACTTTGTTGAACTTTGCGCTGCTGTAGTGGTATATAATGAATCAGCGTAGCTACGCTGAGTTTTGATAATTTGCCAATTTAATTAAAACCTTTTTTGAAAATAAAAACCGGCCTACGATCTAAGTCTAACAATTAGCAACATTTTAAGCCATCATACAACTTAATCGGTCCAGTATCATCGGAGGAGCTAGCGAACCAAGATACAAAGAGATCAACGATTTTATGTAGTGGATTCCAGCTGACACAAGTAAAGACGTGACTTTTCATTCCACAGCCTGCTGAGGAGCAGTTTTTTTTGGATCTCTCGATATCATTTAAAGATTTCTGCCTTCTAACGTTCATGTTGAAGCGAACTTACAATGCCAGAATAATAGTAATTTTCTAACTGCACGTGTTTGAACTCTTATAAGAAATCCATAAACGAATCGTCATTGTAGTAGGTGTATCTAATGAATTTAAGAAGTTCTTGAATACCATTTAAAGATGTTCTAATGTTATTGTTAAAGCGATTTGAATATACCAAAACAACAGTTATTTTGACATCGAATATGTTGGAACCGTTATATGAAGACCAAACATGTAACGTCGTTGTAGGCATGACTAAAGAATTTAAGAAGGTCTCTAATATCGTTTAAAGATCTCATGACTTTTAAGGTTTATGCGGAAGCGAACTTGCAATGCCAAAATAATAGTTATTTTGTTATTGAACATTTTGAAATTCTTTATATGAAATCCATAAATGAATTGTCATTGCAGTAGGTGTTGCTAAAAAATGTAAAACCAGAAAGAAAACGTAGCTGTAGTAGGTGTATTTAAAGCATTTGAAAAGTTTTTTAATATCGCTTAAAGATTTCTGCCTTCTAACGTTCATGTTGAAGCAAACTTACAATGCCAGAATAATAGTAATTTTCTAATTGCACATGTCCAAATCCATAGACGAATCGTCATTGTAGTAGGTGTATCTAAAGAATTTAAGAAATTCTTGAGTACCGTTTAACGCTCTTCTAATGTTATTGTTAAAGCGATTTGGATATACCAAAATAACCGTTGTTTTCACATCGACCATGTTGGAACCCTTATATGAAGACCAGACATGTAACTTCGTTGTAGGTGTAACTAAAGAATTTAAGGAGATCTCTAATATCGTTTAAAGATCTCCTGCCTTTTAACGTTTGTGGGGAAGCGAATTTACAATGCCAAAATAATAGTTATTTCGTTATTGAACATTTTGAACGCTTATGTGAAATCCATAAATGTATCGTCATTGCAGTAGGTGTTGCTAAAAAATTCAAGTTATTTAATATCGTTTGAAAATGTTGCGCCTTCTAGCGTTAGTGTTGAAGCGAACCCACTATTCCAAAATAATAGTGTTTTTTTAATCGAACACGTTAAAACTTTTATATGGAAGACCAAAAAGAAAATGTAGTTGTAGAACGTGTATCTAAAGAAGGTGAGAAGTTCTTTAATATCGTTTATAGGTCTTTTTGAACGTTAATGTTGAAGCAAATTGATTAAATTAAAATAACAGTAATTTTTAATAGAATATGTAATCCAGAAATGAATTTTAGTTGTAGTAGGTGTATGTAAACAGTTTACGAATTTGTTGGTGTGGTTTAGTGATCTTCTAACGTTAATATTAAAGCTAAATTGCTGTAGCAAAATAATGGAACCTGTTGCAATTCTACCACGAAATACACAAATAAATCGTTGTAGTAGGCTTTACTAGAGAATTTAAGAAATTCCTTAATGTCGTGTTAAAATTCGCTGACTTTTAACGCGAAAATAAAAGTGAGTTTTTAATTGAACTTGTTGGGACTCTAATATGAAGTGAAGAAATGAATCGTCGATGTAGTAGGAATTGCTAAAATATTTAAGAAGTTCTTTAATATCGTTTAAAGATCTGCTGCCTTTTAGGGTTCGTGGTCAAGCTAGGTTACTGTAACAAAATAATGGTGATCTTCTGTTTGATCATTAATATCGAGTAAAGATATCAGTCTTCTGATGTTATTGCGGATGTCCTATAATACTATAATAATAGTAATTATACGATAGACAGCCTCACCTATTGGTTTGACACAATACGTTTTCACAAGCATAATCTCAAAACCGTAAATATTTGATACAGTAGCAAAAGTTGCATTATTTATTGCAACTGAAATTTATTATAGATTCTGTTCGAGGGAGTGAGAATAGCTATAATATTCCCAGAGAGTCTGAGTCTGAAGATTTGCTCACATTATTTTTTTTAAATGTATTCAGAAAATAAGTACTAAGCAGGGGCGGCTGCCCCTTACGGGCACAGGGGCTCAAGCCTCTCAGTTGTCAATCGCCTATGTGTCATAAAATAGTTATTAATGATACGAGTGCGAAAACACAAGCTTAAAGTTCGAGGGTGTTCTTATGCAACGAGACGCAGTCGAGTTGCATAGACACCCGAGATACTTTAAGCGTTTTCGCAAGAGTGTCATTCAAAAATTTTTCTGTTGATCAACCACGTTGATCACGAGTCGCTATGGATATGTCGTTTTTAAAACACGCTTTCCCGGAAACGTGTTTTAAGCTGCTGTTTTTATTCTAGGATTTAGATATTAAAAATATGACTTAAAATATGACCAACAGAAAAAATAATAAGTATTCTATAATTAAATATAGATATATATTATCATTTTGATCCTGCTGTTATATTCGTATCCTATAGCTGCGCGTAGGATAATAAATTCTCGTAACTACGTGCTAGGTCCAGTGCTCGCTCGCAGTAAGCAGCCGTGGGCTCTGTAGATCTGAGCCCTGGAATTATATGGAATTACTCAGTGCAGTCTTTAGGCACGGGCCAGGCGGGCCCGGGCCCGGGGCCCCCAATTTTTTGGGGCCCCCGACAGGCGCATTGATCAACTAATAATTCTGTAATTCATTAAATATTTTGTAAAAAAATAAATATTAAAGTTGTGTATTCATTTGATAAATTTAAAGTGGAAGTGTTTATCCCAATTATCGACTCATCGATAACTTAACTACAGCAGAGATCTGCTGCATATATCAAAGTAAACAATCGGTGTGGCTGTTTATCAACTAAGAACCATTAGTCCAAATGTGTTGCACGATAGCTGTAAAAAGTTTGCTGAATATTATCACCTTGCTATAAATGGAGAAGAATTAGAAACGGAATGTATTCATTTAGCGCTGTATTTAGGAACTAACGATGTATATAAAACTAAACAAATTGATAACTCGCTACTGTTTAACATTTTAAGAACTGATAAATTAGAAGAAACATTTTCTAACGTTGCGTTATCACTTAGAATTTGCATGTCATTATTCATCAATGATCACTAATTGCAGTGGAGAACGTTCATTTTCGAAGTTAAGCAGGATAAAAAACGAACGTTGCAGTACTGTGCTACAAGAGAGGCTAAACTCTTTTATCATTAATGTGCATAGAAAGCGACATATTGTTGAATTTAAATTTTGAAGATATAATACAGGACTTTGCCCATACCAAATCGAGAAAAAAATCTTTTATTATTGTGTAGCAATAATTATGACATATTTCTTAATTTTTAGGATTCTTATGTTCTATTGTGTTTATATACATTTTATTAGAATTTTAATTTCGTTTCAGTACATGGTTGTATAAAAATAAAAGCAGGTATATTAATAGCTATTTATGCAACAAGTGCTAAAAGTCAACGTTTATGCGCGAGACATGAAAATCATGAAACGAAGCCGAAGGCTGAGTTTCATAACATGTCTCGTGCATAAACTACTTTTAGCATGCGTTGCATACAATATTTTATCTACGACCTTAATTTTACCGTTATTAATCCATAATATCGATTTAACAAAGGTTTGCATCTACGACACTTCTAATTTATGTCATAATAAACAGTAGCCCATGCCGCGCGGGCGAATGTTTGCGAAGCCAGTACTGCAAGGTCAGTTACAGAATGTAATTATTAATACTCCACGTCTGACTGTATTTATTACATAACGCGTTAATTATTTCAAAAACACTTTACCTGTAAAGCAAGAAGTAACTAGAATAACTTTACAACTTCACTTCCAGTTCGAAATTGTAGTTTTGTAACCTCACTTCACTTTTTGCACATGGGTTAAAAGTAAACAGCTGATTTCTATAACCACGCTAAACTATAAAACGTCACTTTTAGTGAAACAAGCTAGCGTTAAAAGGCCTACTTTTAGTAGTGGTCGTAGATAAAAATATATATTGTATTGTATTGAGTTACTTCCTTTCTAGAAGGGCCCCTTCATTACCTTGGGCCCGGGGCCTTAATCATATAAAAGACGGCACTGGAATTACTGGCGGAAAAAACGATCGCCGCCGTATAGGCGATATAGCAATTTCAACGTGACGTGATAGCTCACGATTTTTGAGCCGCCACCGCCACAGGCTAACTGTAATATTTACTAAATATGCGCTCCCGAACATGTAATGTGACCCGAGGGTCTAGCGGCCGCCGATCGTATTACTTCTTCGAAATATTGTGCAGCACCTGGCATTGGAGATGAGCTGCACATTTAGCAATGGGAATTAGAACATTCTTGTATCGTTGCGAGTCCTGTTTGAACCTAATTAATACATTTCTACGTATACGTCGTAGTTTATATTTAAATTAAGTGAATAATTACGTACTTACATAATGTCGGTTGCAGTTGGAGCGTGTTTATTTATCTGAAGTGACCGGACCGTTTAGAGATACAGATTAAAATAAAAAACGTGGACGACTTATACCGGTATTAAATATCAAGCATCAAGATAAATTTTGAATCTGTTTTTTGTTAATAATTACAACCACATCAACAAATTGTTTGTTACATATGGTTTTGTTACAATAATAATGATTCAGAACAAATGTTTTAATCAGGTCGGCTGTCAACGTAATTGTAATGGTGCAATAGTTAATTTTAATCACTCTTGTCGGATGACGAAAATAAGTCCCCTTTGTACTTTGCAGTTTTTAAATTCTAAAAGTTGAAAAATTGAGCATTTCGTGAAATACAACTTTGCCAGTTCACTGTTCACTTACACTGCATATTCTGGATGAAATTTTATCGACTTTTCAAAAATATTTCTACGTAGCAGAAGTTGATTGAAAATTGCAAAGTGGAGAGTGAAAAGTTGCGAAGTTGTTTTATGAAATGGGGCCCTGGGGTAATTTTCGCTTCAGTATTTTATGAATGCTGTTTTGTCCGGAATTATATGTATAAAGCGCACTAGCACGCTGTTGTATGTTGGTAAAGAACCAAGTGAGGATTTCTGTTTTGCTTGGATATAACAATTCCAATCGCGCATGTCATTGATTAGGTTTTTTTTATTAATATGAGACCCCATTCAGGCGTGTATCCAAATAAACTCCCAGACATTTGACTGCCGAGTCTTCTGAATTCGAGTTTACTATGTTTTGTTTTTATTATCAAGTTTGGTGCGCTATTTATTCTTCTAAGAGAAAAGATCTTACACTGTTGCACTCACACTTACCATTTGTTGAACTATTGCACTAGTTCATTGATTGATCTTTGTAGGTGTGAGATTGTGATTTTGATTCAACAAAACTGTGTCGTCTGCGAACAATGCTAATTTTACTTTTGCAATTTATGGGATGCCATGGAGATATATTGTTGTGTATTATTTATTTAAATAAAAGACCACCATCTCAAAGGGTTGGGCTTCAACATCCTAGCAAGTATTATCTTGATGTCGTATAAATCATTGGCAGTACATTTGCTATCAACTTAAATATCGTGGTGTCTTTTAAATCATTTACTTCTAAACGCTTTGAACAATGCTCATTTAACCACTGGGACCGCTACAATACTGGATATTTTAACTAATGGGAACCAAATTCATATATGACGATCCACCCTCACAATTTCGCAGAACAAGTTCGCTATTGTTCGACAAGTTATTAGTGTTACGTAATTAAAGAGTTGCTTAGGCGATAAAAATAACAGTAAATAAACACACTCCACGAACAAACACCACTCAGAAACGCGTCTGCCGGTAATGCAAAAAAAAATCGACGCCACTTGCAAATCACTAAATTCAATCTTTTAGGAAAAACTTTCTTGACCTTTATGTTGCTTTTCCAATGGAAACTAAGGTTTAACTCGAGCCCCTAGCAAGTACCACGATGCCCGGGCCACTATTTCTTCGTTGGCCTGCAGATATAAGCTGTTGATGCCTTGCAGAACGATTCCTGTAGCTCTACTGTTCCGAAACCGCTTCCAATTCAGTCGATACCCCACACCTTGGACTCCAACTGATTTCCACGAAGCCTACCTCTAGCTCACAGGGCTCCAATTACACTGTTCGAACCTCGTACACAGCATAGGAAAATCATCTACCACTCGATGCACAAATTAAACACTTTGTAAACTTCTACAGAGGGGCTACGAATTAATGCAACCTACCCAAAGGATATAGAATTAATTTCAAACACACTGAATTGAGAAAAGGGTATTTATTCACGTATTAATAATTATTTATTGTTGAAGCCAAAATTAAGACCACTTCACAGCTGGGTTTCCTATCTCCCATGTGGTTGTTTTTCTTTGATCTTACATTGTTATACATTATTTCCAAACCTACTCTGATTACATTTTGTTGTTCGAATCAAGGCGAATACTATTTTTGATATCGTTTTACATATTATTATCAAGGCAAATGCTATTTTATACAAATTGCAACAATTAAATTAGCACATTTCTGGGACATTTAAAAAACTAATATTTGACATGCTTGAAATGCTATAAATTGCTATTATAATCATAAAGACTTAAATGTGTTTCTAGCAATATATTAAATAACCGTGGACCCAAGATCATTTCCTTTGGCACACCGGCGCCGGCGGTTACGTTTCTTATTTCTGAGAGAATGTGTAGTGCAGTAGCCCGTTAAACTTTGTCGAATGTCTGTTGAAGATCTAAGAATGTGGCTACTGTATATTTTTTGTCTCCACGCCCCTTTTCAATTTCTTCTGTTATGCGCAGCAGTTGATGATCGGTGGAATTTTTCTTACGAAGTCCGTATTGATCTTCTTCTGTTAGTGCTGATCCGTTAACGGATATTAGCGATCATTCTGGCTATTTGGACCTTATTTACCGCGGCTCTAAAAAGTGGCGTTGTTGTGGTATTGTACCATCTTCTTAAATTTTTGAGCCACGATATCCTTCTCCGTCCTGGACCTCTCTTTCCAAATACTTTGCCCTGCAATACCAGCTGAAGCAATCGATATCTCTCTCCATTTCTCATTATGTGGCCTAAATATTGAAGTTTCCTAGTTTTTATGGTTTTTATTACTTCTCTCTCTTTGTTCATCTTTTGTTGTGTCCACGATATTCTTAATATACGCCTATATAGCCACATTTCGAATGCTTCAAGCTTTTTTGTTGTTGCTTCATTGAGGGTCCATGATTCTGCGCCATATAATAAAATAGGAAAGATGTAACAGCGCAGTAGTTTTATTTTCATACGTATATCCAAGTCATGACTTATGAATAAGGCTTTCATTTTAACAAACGCAACTCGAGCTTTTTCTATTTTGCATTTTATTTCAATGGAGTGATTCCAATTACTATTTAAAGTGGTTCCTAAGTAATTGCATGTATGCACCCTTTCTATGGGTTTGTCTTTAATTATTAATTGACACGGAGGTATCCCATCTTTAGAGATTACCATATATTTTGTTTTATTTATGTTCAATGTTAACCCATATCTTTCGCTTATTTGTGTTATTTTAGCCATTAATCTCTGTAGGCTTTCAATATTATCTGCGAATATCACCGTGTCGTCGGCATATCTAAAATTGTTTAAACATTCTCCATTTATATTTTTGCCATCTTCTGAATCTTCCAAGGCTTCCTTGAAAATATCCTCGGAGTATACATTGAAAATTATGGGTGACAGGACACAACCTTGTCGTACACCTCTCTGGATAAGTATATCTTCCGTGATATTTCCTTCCACTCGTACATCAGCTATTTGACCCCAGTACAAATTTGTAATTATTCTTAGATCTCGGTCATCTAATCCGACCTTTTGAAGTACTTCTAACATTTTGCTGTGTTGAACTGTGTCAAATGCTTTATGGTAATCGATGAAACAACCGTATACATCGCAGCTCATGTCACGGCATCTTTGAAACAGCACCTGTATGCAAAAAAGAGCTTCTCTTGTTCCTGTCGCGTTCCTGAATCCAAATTGTGTTTGTCCTAAATATTCTTCACAAGGTTTATATATGCGTTGCTGAATGATTTTTAAAAAAGCTTTCAAGAGGTGGCTCATGAGACTTATGGTACGATAATCAGAACATTGTCTAGCACTTTGCTTCTTAGGGAGAGTTATGAACGTAGATTTTAACCATGCTTGAGGTAATTGTCCAGTGTTATATATGGAGTTGAAGATTTTTGTAAGCCATTTTATGCCTTCCTCGTCAAAAAGTTTTAGAATTTCTGAATGAATATTATCAGGGCCAGCTGCTTTTCCGTATTGATAATGAGGCATAATATTGCGACTAACATTGTAGTTTTACAATCGTGTGTGTATTATCAATAGTAATATAACAAGGACGAGACATACTTGCCGATAATTTTTCACACGCCAAGGGTCGAGTGCTGGTTGCAATGAAAACTGTCCCGAGGGCAGTTTTCTAAGGGCAACCAGCACGACGACTCTTGGCACGGGCAAAATTATATGCAAGTCTGTCGCCCGCGTTTATATTTTGAATATTATTACACAAAAGCCGTATACGAATTATGATTTAAAATTGATCTAATAATGCAAAAAACAACTCAAATTGCTTGTGTGTTGCATTTCTATTTCTAATTATGAGACATCCACGGGGTCGATAATCATCCCTAGGGAGCTTATCGCTTGGTAAGCAGCCCACGGGCGCTTATCAGCAGTTCGGGATTGGTCGATTTTAAAAAAATGCATGGTTTTCATTGTCTGATGTCAGTCATGTGACACTTGTGTGTAATAATCATTTCTAGTAGTTTAGAGACTGTCGAGAGGAGGAATGGTCTGTAATTTTACCTTTGTCTGTGGATGTTTACAAGAGAAACAAACGGATTTGTTGATGTGACGCATTAAATGCTCTGTTTTCTTTTCCATGTGTTCTATTTGACGTTGAAATAACGAAAAAAACCTGGCCAAGATTAGGATTTAAAGTTGCCAAACATTTAAATCAGAGTGTAAAAAATCTCGAAAATTCTGCAGGTCATATGAATTATTGTACGGAATTTGCTATATTCAGTTATATTCTGACAAAATATAATCAAACATAATAAACAGGTGGCTAAAAACAAGCAGACGTACCTATATTAAATTATTGTGAAGCGGATAATTAATTGCAAAACATTCTGGAGAAAGCTGGAATTAGGAATAATACATAATGAAAGAGAGGACTCTTAAAACTGTGGGGTTTTCGGCGAGATACTTCTTCAGAATTGGACACAATCTTAAAGAAGCATTTAAATAATGCAACGGTTTTTAAAGATACATCAAAAACTGTAAAATAAAATTCTGGATGGTGTGGTAGCAGTATGTCATCAAGAAGTTAAATAACAAAGTAATTAAAGTGAATTTTTGGTAATTCAATGTGATAACACAACAAATGTTTCAACCCATTCTCACATCAAGAACCCTCCAAATACTGATATTTGCCGCCACGGTACGAAATGACAGTTTAATGCCATAACGGGAAGTTATTATTAGTACCATATAATCGAATACTTCTATCCTTAAAGGGTTGTGGTATTGATATTCGTAATGCCATTTTAACGAATACAAACAATTCCACAACCCTCTAGAAGATAAAAGTATTGGATCATACTGTATTTGAAGATTATCTACAATAATTTGACCAGGGTCAGTAGTTCAGGTTTATTTTTTCTTTTTACTGTTGGTACCACTTTGAATTTGCATTTATACTGATATGTTAGCTTGTATTGTGTAAATCTAAAGAAACACAGTCGCACTATATGCCGAATAATAATGAAAAACGAAAGCAGACTTCTATCTGTGTTTAGACCTATAATTACGAAAGTGAAAAATGGAAACGTTCTCACCGCAACTCGTTTGAAATGGAATACCTTGATTCACTAACAACATTTCATTTATGACTTGCGCTTCTTCAAATAGCTTTCTTCAGTTGAATATTAGGCAGTTTTTTAGTATATTATTTATTAAAAACTGCAATTAAACCCTGTAATTACCATACCTAAGGAATTCCTTACATAAAACAATACAATGGCATATAATTGTTAAACGTTCCAGTTTCTTTAAAACTAAATGTTTGCTGAGATAAACTTGAAAAAGGCTATAAATTACAATATTAATTGCAGGTTAATTTAAAATGTAATCTACTTTGAAATGTAATTAACCTTTTTGCAATATTATTGGATTCAGTACAATTACATATCCGAGAAGAATGCAATTGGCACAACGTATTGTATTCGAATGATTTTTATCGATGTCGAGATTTTTGAAGCAACTGGCAAACGGGAATGCTCAAAAACATTTCGCTTAAACGCTGAAATCGTCTTTCAGATTTCGGAAAGTGTTAGATGAAAACCTTAAATTTTATCCAACGAATTTGAGTTAAAACTGGCACCGAAACCCCTGCTAAACTATTGATCCTTCAACTTGAATTATAAAAATTGCACCGCTGGGATCCATAAGTAAGTGCAGGCTTTCATGTGGAACTATTCCAAAGCCGTGCCCTGAAATAAAGAATGCTGCTGTAATCACATCCATTTACGTTTCCTTTATCGTCTTCAGTCGTTTTGGCATTAACTGAAGTCTTCTGCAGTATTTCCCACTTACACCGAGCTCTACTTGAAATGCGTAATAAATTTGTGTATTGTATCCCAATAGTAATTAACTTCTGGTAAGCAAATAAACTTTATACTATATGCTACGTCATAGCAGTCTTAGCAATTATTGTGGAATACCAGCTCTTTCTAGTAATTCCAAATAATGGCACACAATACCGAATGAATTGTCTTCGCATATTGTATTATAGTAGCTTTTAAAGCTGTAACTAACGTGTTTATTTGGATTTAAATTTAGAGATTAGCGACAGGGTGCGTAGTTTTCATCCCTGGGTAACTAAGCATTTGCGTGAATAGGGAAGTAAATCAATACTTCGGGGACCAGGTAACGTGTAAAACGACTTGAACTCGTTCTCATTGCATAATTTGAATGTCTGACAAGGCAGACTGTATTGACTCATTGACGCATAATGTTTGATATCTGCAAGATTTTCTGCTGTACGCGTAGGTGTCGTATTCATAACAGAGATCATTTGCAATAACTGACAACTGGAATGATGATTCTAGGCAAGTGTTGATGCCTTTCATTTGTTGTGCATGTTCAAGTAATGGCATGATAAACTAAATTATTTCTATTAACTGTCTTTGATTCCCCAAAGATTGTTCGGTTATTACAGTTGCGGTTTAGCTCCCATGTCCATTCCGTACTATTTAACAATGTTATAAACTTTGCGAATAAAACTTCCTGCTTATAAGCCGATTATTAACCACGACACGCGGCGCCGTTTGCGGTTGGGCTGATTTGAATGTCTCTTCAACTTCGTGACTGAGTTTCGTAAATTACAAGGATATTCGTGATAAAACCCAAGTTGAAATTAAGTGGTTGGTTTGGATCATCGCTTGATGAAAAAATATATAAATTTGATGTAGCAATTGCAGAATGATTGTTTTCTAATTGTAAATCAGTCTTAATTTCCATACATCTATGCTTGCTAGTAACATTTAATGTCGTTTAGTAATTTATTATAATTTTAAGAAAGAAGCGGGTTGCTGAAATACTGCTGAATTAAAACAAGTTGGTAAATTAGAAATCGACAAAATATTTATATATCATAACCTGGGTGCAAAATTGAAGGCGAGTGTACCAGAGAAGAAAAAGACAATGAAAAAATAGATTCTATGAACATATGATCATACAGATTGGAAAATTGCCGGTGAATACACACACGTTTAAAGTAAAAAACTCTATTTCGTCTTGGTAACTATTTAGCTAACTTTTATCCAATACCTCTCAATAAACGCTCCACAACTATAGCGATTTTAACAATCGCATATCAATATTACACACAAGTGACTTTTTGATTACTATTATAACTCAACTAGTGGGTTTTAGTTTACACAATAATGTTTAATGCTATCTGTGTTCTTATATCACCTGGCAATCGAAAAGGTTAACATAAACAGGAGCTGTGATTTCAAACACAAATTTTGGTTTTTATGCTTCTTATAAGTTTATTGAGAGGTATAGATAAAATGTTGTACTCCAGGCGTAGTGTTACGAGGTATTATCCACACGAGAAAATTATCCCACACGGCCTACGGCCTCGTGGGCTAAACTTTTTCTGTGGTGGGTAATATCCACATAACACTACTTGTATAGTAAATAACTATTAAACTAATTTGTTTTAAGCGTGTAAAACTAAATCTATTCAACGCTCGTCCACCGTTAATTTCATCGAAAAATTAAGATGGTATATGATATTACATAGTTGTCTTAACGAATTTTCAGTTAAAAGACGTTTTAATTCAGTTAAAAGTCGTTTCAATTATACTAAAAGATTAAAAGGAAATTAAAAGACCGTTGTACGAGATCAATTTCTTTAAATGGGATTGATAATGATACTGTAAGTCGTTTAAACTAGATTGAAAGTCATTCTAATACTCATATATTTGTAGTCGAATTAAACGCCCTTGCCAGTAAAATTCATTTTAACGAAGATAAAATCGGTTGGAAACAGATCTAATTTCATTTAACCATATTTATTCAGTCGTTTCAATTATCTTTTGCACTTTTGCCAGTCTTCTTAAAGGGAAGAGCGAAATAAGATGACACTTAATCGCTGAAACTGACATATTAAAAAGTCACGTAAGACGCTTTAGCGAGATTGAAATAATTGAAATTGGAATTTTGCTGGCGTAACAATATTTTTGCAACCGCCTTCAAGAAAATAAAACTCAGTTGGACAAGATTTTAATGAGATTGAAAAAACAACAACGAAGTTTACAGTCGTTTAAAACGAGATTAATTGCCCAAGTTAGATAGTTTTGAAGTCATAAAACGGTTCAACGGGATTAAGAGTTATTTGTAAGATATTTGAAAGAGAGATTTAAATGAAATTTATTAAAGTTCTTTCGAGTTATTTTATCTAGATCACAAGTCGTATTAGCGAGATGTAATTCAAGAGATGAGATATTTCAACGAGAAATATGTTTCTAAAGAAAGTTAAAGTCACTTAACGGTGAAATGATGTTGAAGAGATAATAAGACAATTTTAAGGGGATGAAGTCGTTTTCTTCAGGAAATTCAAAGTCGTATATCGAAATTTAGAGTTGTCTTTAGGAGAAGAATATCACATAAACGAGCTTGAAGTTAGACTAATTCAGATTTTAACACTTACAGTTGTTATAACTAGATTAAGAACTGAGATGTAGTAGCAGCTTAGGAGAGGTAAGACATTTTAATGAGATATAAAGCCCTTCTAAGGGTAGTTAAAGTCGATTCTACATGATTAATGTTTTTAACGAGATAATAAAATACTTAGATAAAAAATGCATAAACTAAATGTAAAAGATTCTATCATTTTATGTTTGTTAGCAAGACTAACAACGACATTAGAAGGCACTCGAATGAGATGAAGATATTTTTAACGACATTTAAAGTTGTTTATACACTATTTTAAGTCGTCTTTTAAATGGAAGGCAAACGTCTCTACACAATAAAAATACTCACAGCCATATGTTCTCAAGACAATTCAAGTAATGTTATGAAGATTAACCAGTTTTTTAATGCTACTAGCACCGATATTTAATGTAAATCAAATGAGTTTCCAATTTTCAATTAACGAGATCAACAGTCGTGCAAGCGAAATGCAAAATCAGTTTGAAGAGAGAACCAGGTTAAAAATCTTATGATTTAACAAGATGAAATTTAAAGTGGTGTAAACAAATTGAAAATCGTCTTTAAAATATAAAAGCATTTTAGACGGGATTCAACTACTGAAGCAAGATTAAATGTGGTTTAACGAGATTAAAATTGTTTCATAAAGAGATTTGAAAGAGGATCGAATAGAAAACATGTTTTAGCGAGGTTAAAAATCTTTTTGAAAGAAGTTTAAAGCTAGACTACAGCTTTGTCTCTTAATCTGATTGTAAGACATTTTCTTGCGATGAAAAGTCTTTGTTAATTAGATTAGAAGTCGCATTATCGAGATTTAAAATTGTTTAAATGACCGTTTGCAGATTTTGTAGTTGTTTTAAAGAGATAAAAGGAGATTTAATGGCTAAAACTAGTAGTTATACTAAAAATCATAAGAAAATAAGACGTTTTTGCGAGATTCAACGGAATGGGATTGACATTTTTGTTTGTTTAAACAATATTTGCAGTCGCGGCTAAGAAAATAAAAATTATTTAAATACAATTGCAGCCTCTAAACCAGAATAAAATTATTTTAACGGGTAAAAGTGGATTTGCGGAGATTTATTGTTGATCAAACGAAAATAAAAGTCCCTTTTAACGAAATTAATATTTATATAAATGAAGCGATTTAATGGAATTGTAAAAACTAAAACTCGTTTTAATAAAATTTAAAGTCGTTTTTAGGAGATAAAAGTGATTCAAACGATATCAGTCGCCCAATTTAGATAATTTTGAAGTGATTTTGTCGGCCAAATGTTTTCCTAAGACTTATAAAAACGTGTAAACGAAATTCACATGTGAGTTTAACTAGATGAAAAACAATATTAACGATGCATGTTTTCTAACAAGATTATCGTCATACATCGTAACTTAAAGTCGTATATCGTAACGTAAAGTCGTATTTAAGAGATGAATATTGTTTTAACGAGATTGAATCCTTTCAGCTAGAGTAAAAGTGATTTAAATAGATAAACCATTTTAATGAGACAATTCTTTTTTGTAAAGATGTTGACAGTTGATTTTACGAGATTCAGGTTTAATTTTTTTAATTATAGACATTACGATTTATTTTATCGAGATGAATAGTCTTTTTAGCGAGATGAAAACTTTTATAAATTTTAAAGTCGTTTTATGGGGAATACAACTCAACACGATTTGACGTTTCTGCTAATGAGATTTACATATGTGTACAAGACTAACAACGACATTATAAGACACTTTAACGAGTTTGAAAAGTTTTTTATACAACATTTCAAGTCGTCTTTAGGCGATAACAGTCTTTTAGACAAAATTTATTCGCGGACATATGTGTTAAAAGGATTAAGTCCTTTTAACAAGATTAACTAATAACGCAATTTAATGTGAATCGGCTGAGATTCTTAATTAGGATTAACAAGATCAAAACTCCTGGAAACAATGTAAAATCTGTTGGAAGGGAGAACGCGTTTCAACCAGGTTAGAAACCTTTTCCGAGGATATTTAAAGTCATTGTGAGAAGATTAATGACGTGACTTATTTTTATATTAAGAAATTTGGACGAGGTGAGAAATTATTTTTAAAGAGATAGTAGTCGTATGGTGAGATTAAAAGTGAGTTAATTTTCTTTTAATTCGTCTGTAGAATATAAAAGTAACTTAGACGGGTCTTTTACGGCTAATATCATTACGTAACAAACGACTTCCGGGTTTGGACCGTGTCATTATTGATATTGAAGAACTCTGCGTGTAAACCACGTTAGAGGCGAAACTCTTGTAAGGGAAGGTATAGATGAGCACGGTAACTTAACGTGTGATGCACGCCAGAAGGTGATCATCGTCGCGGTTGGATGAAGAGGGCGGTGGGCGGATTGCGAGTTTCGCCTCTGACGTGGTTCACACGTTGAGTTACCGTGCTCTTCTGTCCCTTCCCTGCAAAGAGTTTCACCTCTGGCGTGGTTAACACGTTGAGTTACCGTGCTCTTTTGCTTTTTTCCTCCTGATGAAGCCCCTTACGAAAGTGGGCGAAACGTTGAGTTCTTCGATCTAAATCTTGACACGGTCCAATCCCGGAAGTCATTTGTTACTTAATGACAATGGCCGTGAAAGCCTCAAAAATCATCTAGGTAAAGCATCTTAACGAGATTAAAAGTTCTTTTTAATGAGACAGTAAGACAGTAAGGAAGAAAGTCGTATTGCGATATATAAAGACAATATACTATAAAACTGAAAGTCCTGAAAGTCAATAGACAATATTTATTTGCTGAAACTAGCGTAAAAGGCGTTTTAAAGAGATAGAATGTTTTAACAGGATTAAAAATTCTTAAAGATATTTTATGTCAATTGAGCAAGATTAAAAGGCGAGAAATTTCTTTAACGGAATTGACGATGAGATTATAAGATATTTTCAGGAGATGAAAGGTCTTGTAGCTTGACTTAAAGTCGTTTAAACAAGTTGAAAGTAGTCTTTGGGAGAGGAAAATTATTGGTGGACGAGGTGTTATGCCTGAAACTTGATTGATACTAATTTTAAACAGAGACCACATTTTACTAAGATTTAAATTCGTGCCTAAAGAGATTTTTAAGTCGTTTTAATAAGTGTAAACGAAATTTAAAGTTTGTCTAAAAGAAGTGAATTTTAAGCTATTTGTAACTAGCGATCAAGTCGATTTGTGGAAAGATTAAGATCCAGTTTCACGAAATTAAAATTATTATTATAATTGAGACGTTTTAACGATATTAATAAAAAGATTTAAAAAACGCTTAATCGATGTTAGTCGAAAATCATTTAAACTACGAATGGCACCTATACATTATAGTTTAGCTAAATGATAATTTGTTTTACCTGATAAAATTTTACTAGATTAAAACCATTTTCAAGATATAAGACGTTTTAACGAGATTTAAAGACATTTAACGAGATTTAAAGGTCGCTTAAAGAAGGTTTTAAAGCTGTTTTTAAATTAACTGTGTATGAAAGAGAATCAGCTGTTACATAATGGACACTATATGGAAGGTGCAAAACGAGGAATTTTGTCGAAGTTCGCCTCTAAACATCAATAAAATCCATTTGAGAAGTTGTAAAGTAATATTGATGGGTTTGCATGATACATAAATTCGCCGCTGATGATCTGTCCTGCACAACGCAGAAACGCGTCCCCCGGAAAGGGAAATTTCCTCTGTTTTTCAATTTTGCGTCACGAGACGCCATGACGTCCAACTAATTACGTACCTATATTGATCCGCGAATCTTCAAGGCCGCAAGTTCAAGGGTTTTTACCCTCAAAACCTGACTGCAACCCGATGTGTGTTACTTGTATTTTGAAGCTAAAAATCCGCAATGGTAAAATGTGGCCAGCGTTCGACAAACGTAAAATATTGGGCAAGGGGTGACCGCAAGGCGCATGTCGTCGCGGCGCCGCGCAAGGGCGCCTACCGCGATCAATCGCCGATTTCCAGACACTGCAACGTCGCACTTCGCCGTTTGAAGTTTGTCATTATTTTGGAATTGCCATGAATCACCTTCTTATGGGTTTTGGCGACTTCGGCAAGCTTCTGCTGCGATTTTGAGGAACTGTGCATCTGAGTAATTGTGTAGTTTTAATAACTCGATTCGAGTACTTTGCCCATGGATAATTACAGCAACTTATTAATTGATGAGTGCCCGCCGGACCTAAGGGTGAGTTTTTGTTTGAAGTAGATGGGAATGATTTTTCAATGATCATTGATTGTTCGGATGACAATGTGCTATAGAGGTGAAGTAGTAGGAAAATTGGATAAAAGTGCAGCAGTGACACTAAATGCTAAAGGTTAAATCTCCGTGCATCACAAAATGGCGCACAAATGGGGCAGTGTAAATCCTTTTATTGTTATTGCTGTCACAGTTATTCTACCGGTGGTTCAATCAAGGCAAAATTCGCATTCTTATAAGGCTAAGTAGAAAATCGATCTCAAGCAGTTAAGTAGATAAAATCTCGAATGCTTCAAAGTTTTTTCCATTCTCTGATGATGTCCTGTTTGCTATCTTTTGTCCCGTTTCTGTAAGGGGTTGTTTACCTTTTTTGAGACTGTATTTATAATGTATTACGCAGTTCAGTTAGTAATCTTGAAAAACGTTTGATGACGTAATGACCTACATGGGCAACCATAAGTTATTTAGGTCTATAAATACATAGAAAATTTTATAGATACCTGGTTTTGAAAATGTTGCTCATGTATATTAGTTAGTAGAAGACTTGGATTTTTTTATAATTATGGTTGGTGTCGGCAATTGTAGGCTCTTCTCTTACCATTTCAAGGTAATAGTTTCCAAAATTGTTCGCAATGTCGAAATTATATGAAATGGTTTGGAAATATAATAAAACTATCATAAAATTATTAAATCTATATTTGCATTATTTGATCTTTTAGTATTTATGTCAATTTTTGAGTGTTCTCCCAAGAGCAGCTTCGATTATTTTGAACTGAGATGTTCCATCCATAGTCGGCAATGTTGGTCTCTCAGCCATTTAATGATGTGTTTTCTAGCAGTTGCATGCGCTATGCTGCAAGTGGGAACGTTCTTTTGGAATGTGAAATTGCTATGAAGATGTTTTAAAGTTATTTGAATCTTATGAAGCTATTGAACATTAGTTATAAATTAATAATTATTTTAGTTATTATAAAATAACATTAAATTATAATTGGTGTAAAATATTTCACTGAAGGTATCGTACAGCAACTGAAATAGTATCGTACAAAATATATTGAAATCTTGTGAAATTCACAAAATAAAGTAACTATTGGAAATAAACGAACATTTTGTAAACTACTATGCAATGTGTTTAAATAGAATAAAGTTAATACTAAATGCTATGGAATTCTTATTGCTATGAAATATTTCAATAAAGATATCATACAGTAATTGAAGTAGAATCCTACAAAATACATTAAATCTTGTGAAATCATTGTGAAATATTATAAAGTTACTGCAGAATTCCGAGAAATTATCTTCGAATTACTGAACGTAGGACTAGGTGCTATGGAACGTTCAATACAGTTGTCAGAAGATATTGAAGAGGTATATGAAAAGATGTAAAACAAACTATTGTGACTGGATCAACGTATTATGGAGTACTGAAAAAGATGTTGAAATAAAATAAAGTAAATATGAAATGCTATGAAATTGGCAAGGCTGTGAAATACGTCAATGAAGGTACGATACCATACAGTAATTGTATGCTTCGTAATCTGGCCGCCATAAGTAATGAACACCCAGTAACGTTGGCAAATTTGAATGAAATTTTCAGAAAGATGTATTTTATTCGTACTAAGAAACGATGAAAATTACAGCAAGATCCAATTATTGCAACAATTTTTAAACACTAATAATGCGTTGATCCTCCTGCGTTTCGTACACATTCAGCTAGTCTATTAGACATACTTGAAATAAGCGAATCAATAGTAGCTTGTGGTATCGAATCCCAAGCTTCTAAAATCCGTTGTTAGAGAACATCTAGACTGTTTTGGGGTGGTTGTAAA
Source organism: Agriotes lineatus (assembly GCA_940337035.1). Classification (NCBI taxonomy): domain Eukaryota; kingdom Metazoa; phylum Arthropoda; class Insecta; order Coleoptera; family Elateridae; genus Agriotes; species Agriotes lineatus. The sequence continues at coordinate 20,737 of CALNHX010010465.1, forward strand.
TTATCGATCTTGCGTCCTAGCATATCCCACACGTGTTCGATTGGTGATAAGTCTGGCGAAAGAGAAGGCCATGGAAGACGATCAACATTAGCATTTTCCAGAAATTCTGTAGAAACCCTAGCGGTATGTGGCCGCGCATTATCTTGCTGAAAAATTGGATTTACTAGTTGCTGAAGATATGGAATTAACACTGGTTCCAGCACGTTAGTGATGTAACCAATTACATTTAGCTTTTCTGGAATAATTACTAGAGGAGATCTACTTCCATGGCAAATAGCCCCCCATACCATCACACCATGAGTAAGAGCGGTATGTCGTTCTACAGAAAACTGCATGTCTCTCCTTTCTCCAGCACGTCTTCTGACCATTCTGCGACCATCATGGGCCCATAAACAGAATCGAGATTGGTCACTAAAAACTACTCGATCCATTCCTCATTCCATTGCAACCTTTCATTACACCACTCTAGCCGTGCAGTTTTATGACGTGGAGTTAGAGGTAAACAAAGAAATGATCGGTACGACTTAAGCCCAAAAGATCTAATTCTTCGATAAACAGATCGTACGGAGATTTGTTGGTTAATTAAACCTCTCCATCTATCATCAGTGTCCCTGGTCGACGAGAAACTGTCCCGAAAAGCCACAAGCCGAAGAGCACGATCTTCACGATTAGTGGTGCATCTGGGACGACCAGGTCGTAAACGTCTTCGTTCCTCATTATTTTCTGTCCATCTTCTCCAGCATAGGAAGATTGTAGCAACATTACGTCCTACACGACCAACAATATCACGAATGGATAATCCACCTTCCCGTAGACCGATTATTCTACCAGGTTCGAACTCAGATAATTGATGAAAATTCGTACGTTGCCGAACAGGAGGCATTTTTCTACACTCTAACAAGACTAACTAAACTTTCAAGTACGCTTTATAATGACAACTAAGTAAATAATGTTAACATAAAAACAAAAAGATTTTTTATTTTTTTGCCTTGCGGTAACTTGATCAATTGGTTGTATCTTGCTGAAATTTTCATCGTTTCTTAGTACGAATAAAATAAATATTTTCTGAAAATTTCATTCAAATTTGCCACCGTTTACTGGGTGTTCATCTGAAATTACTGTGAAATGCACTGAAATGATTGTGAAATGGTATGATATTATAGTGTAAAATAATCTGAAATTATTTAGAAATTACTTAATATAAGTTCTAGTGCTATGAAACTACTATGTAATAGCATACAGTTATCACAAAACAGTTACAGTTATGGAATGATATAGAAAAGTAATTGTGAATGCATGAACATGTAAAGCATAATGAAATATGTTAAAACAGAATGAGGTTAATATGAAATGCTAAGACAATACTAAGGCTGTAAAGTAATTCAAAGAAGGGATCATAGAGTAATTGAAACAGTATCTTACCAAATATATTGAAATATTGTGATATTTCTGTGAAATACCATAAAATGACTGTCAAATTCTATGAAATCATTGAAATTATTATAAAACTAGAAATTGCTGAAGGTAGCAGTAACTCCTATGAAACTATTATGAAATACGATATCACACAATGATCACAATATAATTTACTGATAGGAAATGATGCAAAAATGAAGTTACTATGAGAAGTTAAGTCACCAAAGTAAGATTTTTCCTGGAATTAGAAGAACACTAGCTTTTCATTTACGCGATGGAGGAAAGGTGTACTTAGTGCAGGAGCCAAGGTGTTCAAGATTCTATTATTATTGCCGTAAATCATATTGCATTAGCATGCACGTAATGCACCCACGCCAAGTGTTGCAAAACTGTTGCTTAATGTAAGTACTAAATTTAAATTCTTGCAACTTCTCTGCTCTGGAAAAAATCGTTTGGCAATTAATCCTTGCATTTTTAAAGCCCAGCAACTATTGTACGTTTACATAACATCTTAAGGCGTGAAGCCATTACAACATACCAATGGTTCTAATTAGCGTCTTCACTCTTCAGGCTCCAAGCCTCTATTTCCCTATCGTTTTACAGAAATGTATCGTTACAGCAGCTTAATGAATTCGTAGATGCCTCATCCCTACGTCCGAAAATTCAGAGACAGGAAATGGGATTTGAAATTGAAATCGCTTCCTTCATTGTTATCAGTGAGTACAAGCCATCCTTTCCATTAATTTCCCCGAAATCGAATCGTACTAGGGAAGCGCCAAAATTTCCCGTCCTGACTATGAAAGAAACGAGGTAGACTCACAATTAAATTTTATTTTTCAATATATTCCCCCCTGACATCACTGCGATTATTACATCGTTTCAGCAACAATTCAATACTCTTAAAAAAATATTCCTTTGGTTTGTCTTTAAAATGTGCCCAAACTGCAGCCTTCACCTCTTCATCGTCACTGAAATGCCACCCGCGAAGGTTCTTTTTCAAATCTCCAAACAGGTAATAGTCACTGGGGGCCATATCTGGACTATACGGAGGGTGATCGATTTGTTCGAAACCGCAGTCACGAATTGCGGCTTGCGCAATTCCAGCAGTGTGCACGGATGCATTATCGTGCAGCAAACGCACGCCTCTGGTTAGTTTCCCACGTCTTTTCTCCCGAATGTTTTATCGTAATTTGTGCAGGAGTGCTGCATAATATGAGCCGTTGACTGTGGTATTGCGTTCTTTAAAGTCTATGAGAAGAATGCCCTCCCAATCCCAAAAAATCGTAGACCTTACCTTTTTTGTCGACTGATGGACCCTGAACTTTCTTGGCGGTGCTTCTTCTTTTCGTCTCCATTCCATCGACTCCCTTTTGGACAAAGGATCATAGTAAAGAACCAAAGTTTCATCCCCTGTGACAATTGTCTTCAACACGTCTACAGGGTTTTCTCCACAGAGCTCCAAAGAGGATCGAGAACATTCAATACGAAACTGGCGCTGAACTGCTGAGAGATGTTTGGGGACCCACCTTGCACTAATTTTATTCATACCTAAATGATCGTGGAGGATTCGGCGAACGCTTGTATCTGAAAGTCCCGACATTTTTGATATTTCTTTCACCTTCAAGCGTCGATAGCTTAATACGAGATCCTCAACGACGGCAATCTTGTCGTCCGTCACCACTTCCACCGTTCTTCCTGTTCTTGCGCCATCTTACAAGGATTTCTGCCCCATTCGAAACCGTTTTGACCAATCTTTTACCACAGAATAAGACGGGGAATTTACCCCGTACACCCCATCCAGCCGATCTTTGATGCTTTGAGGTTTGAGGAGAAATACCTTCTCGAGTAAGGAATTTGATAACAGCTCGATACTCAATTTTCGTGACTTCTAACATCGTGATGAACGAGTGTCAGTTATAAGAAAACTAATTGACATATAAAAACCATTTTTGTGTTTTCCAAGGCTCATAAGACTTAAACCAATGTGTTACCAAAATTTTGACTGCGCTACCTGGATCTATATCAGCCCGGGAAATTTTGGCGCTTCCCTCGTATACGTTTGTGATTACGGAATGCAAAGTGAGTGCTTCAGTTTCAGGAATCTGTAACGGCCGAATCATGCGGCTTCGAGGTTCAGCAACTGTCGTTGAACTTCTCAAAAGAGTCGTAAAGATGCTATAAAATTCAAAAGATAAAAATGTGCCTTGAGTAGACGTAAAATGTTAAAGCCTTGCCTGCAGGTGTTCTAAGCCAATTCAAGAAGTTTAAACGATGCGAGTTGTGTTTTAAATAGTTATTCCTTATTTCCTATTGGCCTTAGGAATTTCTATAAGTATTTTATTTTTGATTTAAATGTAGTGTTTTACTTTTATAGTTGAAATAAATTTTATGTATAACTAATACAGGCTTATGGCATTTCATTGTTATGCGTCAGCAAGTCAAAGCTAAGGTTTAAAACACATTCCAAATTAGCAGTGATGCACGAGAAAATTTATTTTCAGGGATTTAACTTAAATCTACTTTGGTTTTGAGGGTTATGACTAAAAAATGCTGCAAAAATGTCTACTTTTCAACTAGCAAGCACGACTATTAAAGTGGAGATCTCTACTTTTAAAGTAGAAATCTCCATTTGCGTAAGAGATCTCGACCTTTGAATTTAAGAATTTTGCTTTAAAAGATTAGATTTCTACTTTAAAATGGATGTGAACTTCTAATGTAGAGATCTGAAGTAAGTTTTAACTTATAAAATCGTGAGTCGTGGAAACGTGGACATCTAAAACTTTAAACTTGAAATCTCTACGCTTAGAACTGGAAATTTAAACAGAAATTTTGACATTTAAGTTGGAAATGTCGATTTTTAAACTAGACTTTTTAACTTAAAGTCTGCACTTCTAAAGTAGATATTTGGAGTTTTAAAGTCGAGATCTGGACTAAGGTTCAATTTTGAAACCAGAAATCTGAGTTTGTCAAGTAACCAATCAGAGAGTTTAGGATATCAACGAAGAAATTAAAAATGTTGGTCTTTAAACTAACAATTTCAACACTGAAGACGAAATCTCGATCTTTAAACTAGAAATATCTACTTGAAGCAAAAATGGAAATGTAGGCTTTTAAAATATAATTTTTAACTGTTGAATTGGAAATCTGCCCTCCTGGTCTCTCACAGTAAAGTAATTACCGTAAATGTTGCTAGGCTACTGCCCACTGCGGAACTACGTGCTTCCGCGGGCTTACATTATGACTGCGGAACTTCATGCTCCCGCGCATCACTAGGAGGAACTTTATGCTCCGGCGGGATCCATACACTCGGTTATCATATAATCGTTCAGTACGAGCAGGAACCTATGACGTCTATCATCTATTGCAATTGCCAAAAATTTACCAAACCTCATTCAACTGACTACGATAGTAGTACTACGTAAATTCTACACGAGCTAATCTAATTTACTACCTAAGGATACGCATAGCCACGGTCGCAGATTCGCCTCGCATTATTGCTATTTATCACATTATAATTAATTATTGGTTCTTATACTCGGTTATTATCGCTTGCACCAAGAACTAACTACGCAAAAAAGCCCACTTTCACAACATGCGTCTAGCTTATATCACAGCACTGAACGTTCTGCGATTCCGAATTCCATTTCTAACCCAGCATCCTTCGATACGGTGCAGTCTGGGTCTCCGAAACACGGAATTGTGACCTAATACATTTGTCAAGATTATATTACCTTTCAGAGCTCAAAATATGCCAGAAATGGCAAACCTAGTAATTAAAACTTGCACCCCAAAAATTTCAAATAGGTAATTCCGAACAATACGAAATTTATAAAGATATCTAGGTTGAAATTAAACATTTTGATCTTTAAACTAGAAATTTGAACGTTGGAGACGAAATTTCCAAATATCTACATGAAAAGTAGAAATCGTGGCATTTACATTGGAAATGTAGACTTTTGAAGTAGAAATGTATACTTCTAAAGTAAATATTGAGAGTTTTAAAGTAGAAATTTGGACTAAGGTTCGATTTTTGAAACCAGAAATCTTACTGTGTAAAGAAAATTATCTGAGATTTTAGAATTTCTACGTTGCAATTGAAACTACTGATCTTTAAATTAAGAATTTCAATACTGGAGACCAAATGTCGAGCTCTAAACTAGAAATATCTACTTGACAAGCAGAAATATTGGCATCTGAAGGAGAAATCTTGACATTTAAATTGGAAATGTGGAATTTTAAAGTAGAATTCTTAATTTTTGAAGTAGAATTCTGCGCTTCCAAAGTAGATATTTAGAGTTTTAAAGTAGAGAACTGGACTAAGGTTTGATTTTTGAAACTCTAAATTCGATTTTGTAAAGTAAATAATCAGAACTTTATAAAGATTTCTGCTATGAAATTAAAAATGTTGATCTTTAAATTAGAAATTTCAACACTGGAGACGGCATTTCGAAATATCTACATGTACACTGGAAATGCCGACCTTTAAAATAGAATTCTTACCTTTTGAAATAGAAATGTGCACGTCTAAAGTAGATATTGAGAGTATTAAAATAGAGATCTGAACTAAGGTTCTAAAGAACTAAGGTTTGAATACAGAAACCTTATTTTGTAAAGTAAACGATCTGAGAGGTATACGTTGAAACTAAAAAACTGACCTTTAAACTAGAAATATCTACTTGAAAATCAGAAATCTTCAAATCTAAAGGTACTTGAAAAGCAGAAATCTTGAAATCTAAAGCCAAAATCTTGACATTTAAATTGGAAATGTAGACTTTCCAAATCGAATTTTTAAATTTTGAAGTAGTTATCTTGCACTTCGAAAGTAAATATTGAGAGTAGAGATCTGAACTAAGGTTCGATTTGTGAAATCAGAAATCTCATTTTGTAAAGTAAATAATTTGAGACTTTAAGATGTTTACGTTGAAATTAAAAATATTGATCTTAAAACTAAGAACTTCAATACTGGATACGAAATCTTGATCTTGAAACTAAAAATATCTACTTGAAAAGCAGAAATCTTGACATCTGAAGGAGAAATATTGACATAAATTGGAACTGTAGACTTTTAAGATGGAATTCTTAACTATTGAAGTAGAAATCTGCACTTTTAAAGTAGACATTTAGGGTTTTAAAGTAAAGATCTGGACTAAGGTTCGATATTTTAAAACTAGAAATCCGGTTTTGTAGTAAATAAGCTGAGCTTTCAAGATGTCTACTTTGAAAGTAAAATGTCTGTTATTAAATTGGAATTTACGACATTGGACGACGAAATCTCGACTTTTAAACTTGAAATATCTACTTGTAAAGTAGATATCTTGACATTTAAAGCAGACTTGTTGATGCCTATACTAGAAGTCTACTTTTAAGGTACGAAATCTAAACCTCTAAAATGAAGTATCTCCACGGCCCAATCCCGGAAGTCGTTTGTTACATTACGTATCTCACATTTGAGCTAAAATCTCCATTTTTAAGTAAACATCTCTATCTTAAAATTAAATATCTCTAATTTAAAAACAGAGATCCTTTGAGTGAAAAGGGATGTATCTTGATAAAAAAGTAGATTTTTACTGGTTTTTGTTGTGACCCCAGAACCGCAGTAAACAACCATTTTTTAAAACTTTTACTAAATCGCTAAATTAAGCAATATGTTATCCTCAAAGTAAATGGTTCAACTGGGAGGAAAAATAGGCAATCTGTCTTGTTTTTACAAAGGCTAATATTTAGACATTCTTCCGACTAAGATAGATGGTTCTATTTACTTGGCAGAAATGGCTGTCTTCCATATTGCGAATTGCTTTTCTACAACAAAAGATTCATTCTGAAGTTTTGGTGGTGCGTAAATCTGCAAAACGTTCTCAAAACTGTATTTCTTGTGCAAACGATCCGGCAGTTTATGTAATTTTAAAATATCTTCTGAAAACTGAAATTCAAATTCTTGGAAGTGGACAAACTTTCGTTCCTAGGCTTACCTTTATTTTACATTTGAACCGTAACTACAATTAAATTCGAGAATTATTTATAGTCAACTATAAAATAGTGTATCGTAAATTTTGAATGTAAACTTTATTTTTAAGAAAATAATGTTGCAAGTTAAACTCGATTTATTTCCAAATGTTTGAGGATATGTTGTGTATTGATGCAAACGTTTGTATTCTATCAATAAATTTGTTCTTAAGCCGATTGTGAAGGTTCTTCACTACAGTGCAAAACTTCGTTGAAATTTAACCCACCCATGAACTAACTTTCTCTACCAATTGTTTCCTAGTACTAATTAGTGTTACGGTTTTAAAGATTTGAGTAACAGCACTAATAGTTCTCCACATGTGGCAAGCCCACATAATTATAATCAAGAAGAAACGACAAATGGAGTATTATTCTTGCTCATCTAAAAGTAACAGGATGATTCTGCATAGATGGGCAACTTTAATACCCTCATTATCTGCGAATAGCAATTTGAGAGATTGAACAGTTGCCTATTATCGTAGATGAACATGACATGTAGGAACGTAATATTAATTTCTTTGTAGCATTGTACTGGATGAGATAGTTGTAGTAAAACTTGTACTGTAGTTTGAACGTTTTGTGTTTTATCCAATTACAGCCCATAACAATCTTGGTAAGAAATTCCCAGTTATTAATGCAGCATTGGATTATCATGCAAGAAGCAGCTAAATTCTCACAAGAAACTGTATTTGTCGGAGGTTACTGACTTGAAACAAAGCGGATTACCTCAAGCGCCCCGTGAATTTTAATAACGTAAGATGCTATATCCCAACCTGGTCGTCAGATCCGCCCGAATTCCGAATATTTGATTAGTTGTAGCTGCCAAGCCGTGTTGCTAGAACCATCAAGAGCTATGAGAAATATCAGTTTTTTATAAAAATGCACGATTCCGTTAACGTTATTAAGTCTGACACACAAAACCCGTTTCTGTTCCATATGCAAAGTGCGGACGAGCGTCTTCCTTCCATTATCTGCATTAGAATTAGTTCGTAAATTCACTGCGTTAAGAGCTTGCGTTTCCATTTCCACCGATAGATGTACCTGCTGCCATTGTCTGAATTTCACGTCCTCGTCATGATTTATGCTTCAGGAGACTGTAATAGCCTGGGAGCGTTCGCATTCCGATTTCCTTCACTTTAAGGAGGCGTACGCCATGCAAGTGCACAATGTACTTCGTGGCAAGGCAATTTCAGCTAATGCTTGGTATTATTTGCATTTTTATGGTTTATCTTATTGTTGTATCATCGCCGTTTCTTGTCGCAACAACCGTAACCTTCATTCGCGAGAAAATCGATCATCTCGATTATTTTTGGAAACTTCGTGCAAACCATAATCACGCAAAGGTTATGTATTGATAGCATCTATGCCAGATATAGGCAATAGCTTTCGTTAGGGGTTGTTAGTCAAATTTACAGTAAACATCAGCAGTTGAGTAGTGTGAGGCATCTCCTCAAAACAAGGCTGTCCAAAGTTCTTACTAAGGTATTTAACCATTCCTTCTTGTACCTTACGTTGTCGAGGCTTTTCTGTGACTACAAATCTTCTCATTCGTTTGACCAAAGAAGAAGTCGAATTGCCAGTAAATATCAGGAAGTCAACCGTGTGACTCGTGTTCTGGAAACAAGGCTCTCTTAGGTGTTGAATGAGAAGCCAAGGTTTGCATTGGAAATCCGAATATGTAAATCGCCAAAAAAGTTGCCAGATGTCCTGAAGGTGTACCAACACAAGTTTTTACTAAGGTATTTAACCATTCCCTCTTGTACCTTACGTTGTCGAGGGTTCTTTGTGACCACAAATTCTCCTTCGTTTGACGAAAGAAGAAACAATCATTATTTTGGTACTACTTGGGTATGATGATAAAATAGAAAATCGTAGTGTCAATCAACTGTAAGACTGTAGGTCCCGGGTGGTGTAGCTTGAACAAGCGTCAACGTTCGATCAGCAGAGTTAAGCAACGCTCTTTCTGGTCAGAACTCGTGATACTGCTGTCACGGAAATAGTTGGTCCCGGCGGTCATAACAACATCATGGCAGTCGTTAGTGGGGTTGGAAGTTCCCATAAATGTACAGCGACGCCTATAATTGGCCTAACGGCTGTTGGCTGAGTGAGATATAAATAAATAAATTTAAAAAAAAATAAATTGCCAGTAAATATCAGGAAGTCAGCACTGTGAATCGTGCTTCCGAAACAAGGCTTTTTAAAGTGTTGAACGAGAAGCCAAGGTTTGCTTTTAAATCCAAATATGTAAATCGCCAAAGAACTTGCCAGATGTCCTGAAGGTGTACCAACACAAGTTCTTACTAAGGTATTTAACCATTCCCTCTTGTACCTCACGTTGTCGTGATCAATATTTTGGTACTGGTTGCGTATGATGATAAAATAGATCTTATTGTTAATCAACTAAAATGTACAGCGACGCCTGTAATTGGCCTAACGGCTGTTGGCTGAGTACTAAAATAAATAAATAAACTATAAATCAAATTGACATTAAATATCAGCAGTTGAGTAATGTGAGGCATCTTCTCAAAACAAGGCTTTACAAAGTGTTAAATGATAAGCAAACTACTGGATTGAAAATCCAACTATTCAAATCGCTAAGGGACTCCCCAGATATCCTGAAGGTGTATCAACTCAAGTTCTTACTAGGGTATTTAACAGTTTTCTCTTGTACCTCACATTGTCAAGGGTTCTTTGTGGACACAAATCTTATCCTTCGTTTGATTAAAGAAGAAACAATCGTTATTTTGGTACTGGTTAGATATGAGGGTAAAATAGGAAAGCGCATCGTCAATCAGCTACAAGTCAAATTGGCAGTAAATATCAGGAATTTAGTAGTGTGGATCGTACTCTTGAAACAAGGCTTTCTAAATTGTTAAATGAGAAGCCCAGGTTCAACTATGCAAATCGCTAAGGAACTCGCTGGGGTGTCCTAAAGGTGTACCAACACAAGTTCTTACTAAGGTATTTAAATCATTCTTTCTTGTACCTGTCGTTGTCGAGGTTTTCTGTGACTACAAATGTTCTCATTCTCTTGACCAGAGAAGAAACAATCATTATTTTGGTAGTGGTTGGGTATGATTATAAAATAGGGAGTCGTATTGTCACTAAGTCAAATTGTCGGTAAATATCAGGAATTGAGTAGTGTGAATCGTATTCTCCAAACAAAGATTTCGGAAGTTTTATGTGAGAAGTCAGGGTTTAGATTGGTAATTCAACTATGTATATCGCTAAAGAACTTGCCAGATGTCCTGAAGGTGTTCCAACACAAGTTTTTACTAAGGTAGTTAACCACTCCCTCTTGTACCTCACGTTGTCGAGCGTTGTGGCTCTGTGGCCACAAATTTTCTCCTTCTTTTGACGAAAGAGGAAGCAATCATCATTTTGATTAGGGTATGGTGATAAAATAGGAAGTGTCGAATGTCGGTGTCGAGACGTTTGTTGTGGCAAATTTTCTCCATCGTTTGACCAAGGAACAGGTAATCGCCAATTTGGTACTAGTTGGGTATGATGACAAAATGGATGTCACATTTTCAATCCACCGTAAGTCAGATTGATAGTAAATATCAGCAATTGAGTAGTAATTGAGGTATCTTCTCGAAACGAGGCTTTCTGAAGTGTTGAATGAGAAGCAAATGTTTGAAGTCAAAACGCTAGATATTCATATCGCTTATTTCCATTGTTACTTTTTTAAAGCTTTTTCCCGCTTTATTGCTTATGATTTCCTCGATTTGGCCCTATCCCGTTTTCCGTACCTCCGTGTAGCTAATCTTTCTTATGACATTCTAATAAGATGTCTAAACCAACTGAGTTGTCTTTTTCTATTATTCTCTCTATTTCTTCTACAGATAATATTCGTCACATGTCCAAAACCTATAAAACAGTAAAAATACATTTGTAAGGCACATCAGGATAGTGTACCAAATGTCTTGTGATTATGAAGTTTTAACGTTGTAGTAACGACGATGGAGTTCGTATTTTTTTAATAACGTTTTACCTGTAGATGAAGCCACATTCTTAAACGTTACTGTTAACAACCAAGGATTGCAAGAACTGTACTAAGGAAAAACCACGCTGGACATAGGAAGACTATAGTGGCCCTAATTGTCGACAGTTATCTTGATCAGTTATTCGATGTGGAATTACATCCTGTTATAGAAGAAAGTCATGTTTGAGGGATGAAATGATGCAGCACTTCGGCAACTTCTTTCCCAATAGATGGATTGATAGAAGGTGTCCCGGTAAATGGCCACCAGGATCTCCTTACCTACTTGTGCTCTTTTTTCTATGGGGATATCGTGATAAATGTCCACTGCGTTTATGATGGCAAAGGATATCGTTGGAAGTTATTCAAAATTTCTATTGGCAGTTGGTCACCTTCAAATGGTTACTTGAACAGCTCTATCAGCAAACAGTTTTTTAGGTATAATATGTCACATTATCACATCATCGCAACATAATCTTAAGCTCATTAGAAATACATAATAAAAATTAGTATTCATTACTTTATAAACTAAGATTTTAACTAAAGCTCCCTAAAAGTTTCTAATTTGCTAGATGGGTCTGCTATTCCCGGAGACATGAACCTAGCTGTAATCACTTCGCGATCTGTAGAAAACGTTTGATGGAATACGTAGTTGAAGGAAACTAATCGAATTTGTAGGCGCGTTTAAATTGAAAAATTTCTGTCGTGGCATTGTGTAGTAGCTTCCATTCGTTTCAGTTTGTGGACAGACGTGATATCCGGCGAGCCTTTTCAAAGTTACAAAGAACAACGTAACAATGGCTCTAATGCTTTATTGTATCTTCTGGCTGGCTTTTATCGCACGATTTCATGTTAATGACGATTCTTGGTTCCACATATCACCGTCTATAGTAGGTGATTCTTGAAGTTATGATGAAAAGGTACGTCACTAAGATTTCAATTAAGAAATGATGGTGAAATCAGGAACTGCAAGCATTTCTTTCAGACTGTCGTTACCACAGGAGAATGATGCTCACGGTCTTAGGAATCTTATCAAAATCGTCATTGCGGAAGTGAGGCATTTTTCAAGACTTTCTATAGAGCATGGGTAGAAATTATATATTTTCATAAGATATGCTCCAAGTTCATGGAAGTTACTGTTTTCTATTTGATTAATCTTCATTATTGCAAAAAAACGTGTTAGTAACTTTTGTGAGATAGAATGATTGCAGCTGCTCAGAGACTGAACTTTTATAAATAATAATTTAAAAATTTACTTTGGAAATGTCTTTGTACGAAATTTATATGTCAAGAGCATTTTTTAAACTCCGTTTAATGTAAGAGATACACACAAATACCTTATATATATTAGGTATTTGGATACACAGTGGGGTACGCAACTTAGATCTCCTTAGTATTTGGGAATGCAACCTAATTTACACATTTATGAACAAAAACACCAAATATAATATTGGTGAAAGATTATGAACGAATTTGTATTATGTTATATGAAGCTACAGCAAACTACATCTGACATCATTTGATTGCTACATATTTCCATATTTGAGCAATAAAACTTGTAGTGGAGAAATGCTTCTTGAATAACATTCTAGATTTTTTTATAGATTCTTGAAGTTGAAGCATTGCCAGTATATACTATGTCCATAGGCTTTAGAACTTTTCAGACGTTATCCAATGCATTTCCTCTATTCCCCTGAATTATTCCCGTCAATAATTCCCGTGTTCATGTCTAAGATCACTTACACTCGTTGCTTCGGCTACTCCATCTTTCGACATCTTTTGGGTCTTTTTCTTCATTTTTGTGGCATCCAATCTAATAATTTTATATTGTCCATTCGTTGTACATGTCGATATCATATCAGCTTTTTCTTGATATACTTAGAGCTCTTATGAGACCTGAAAACTCGACTGCATTTTTTCTTCATATTGAAAATAAACAGAATATATCTTAGGAGGCTCTATTCTGCACACAGTATTATGGAAGTTTTCGGCGGGCAGCTGGGACTGGCCCGTTTCTCAAACTATTGCTACGGGGGGAATTCCCTGAAAGCTGACGTCACGAGTACATTCTAAGTGAAAGTATTTTTATATAAACTGTCCGCAATCCAGTCAGTGTGTCTAAATGGCGTTTAGTCTTCCCAGAAGGGGGAAGACTCAAACCTTGTTAGGAAATATTCGATTCTTGAAGTCCCAAAATATGTTCAAGGAGCGATAGCGGAACTAGAGTTTAAAGCACTTCGCACCGATAAGTCGCTGATGCCGATACATTGTGTTTAGGTTGGTAGCATCTTGCGAAACGAGACAACTGAGCAATGGTAGGTACTCGCTTCGTTTCCTTCTTTTTACACTGCTTCGTTCAGATTGGCTTCGCAGCCAGCATTTCATCTCTCCACTGACCCACAAACAGTGGCGTCCGCTCGAAGATTGCAAACAATCCGTTGTCTATAGGATATCTCAAAATGTTTCATTACTAAACGTACTTGTCAATGATTAAGCTCGATATCTGAATTGTCATAATTTTTATGGATGAATGCGGTGTAAGCAATTATCCACTCTTATTTTTGAATTGCCTGACCGCTTTCCTCGTTGTATTTAAGTAATGGTTACTTTTTCTTCTTTAAAATTTACTTTTATAGATGTGTCGGTACCTACTCGGATTGTTTTTCTGTTAATAGCCCCTCTCCCACAGCTTTAATGGTTTATCAATTTCTTCATTGGTATTTCTTTTTCAATTTGCTTCGACTGTGTTGATAAACCTTCATGCTTCTCTGGATTGCTGGCATCCTAGATTAATTTCTTCGCATTTTTTGTACAAGATGATCTACTTTGGTTTGCTGTAGCTTCATTGACAACCACCTGCCGTACGCTCTTCTTTTCGTTTTCACCAGCTCTTCAATTTTGTCATTTTGAGGTCTTTTGTCTGTAGTTAATAGATAGAGCAGAGTTTTTAAATACTGTAAAAATTACTGTGATTTATTTCTGGAGAAGGTTAGGGTCACCACCCTTCAACAAAAGAGTGCATATTTTCTTATTCTTCTTCTTCCTCATTATAGACCAGTGGCCTGTTTTAACTACAAAGTGGTTCTATGAGCCCTCTCTGCCCGTATGCCGGGTAGGTGGCTAGCCTTGCCTGTCGAACGCGCGGAAGAGTTTCCTTGTTAGGGGTTAACAACTACCACAGGTGTTATCGTGATAGCCTAGGAGCGTACGATTTTTAAATTCTATAGTCGCCGGGATTCGAACCGGGCCGCCGCCTGATATGTTTACTCGATACTTAAAAGAGTAATTTGAGACTATCGTTAAAAGAGGTTGTAAAAATGGAAAATCTGCTATAACTGTACTAAAACAGCTACTAAACTGTTATGTAGATAAGCGACATACAAATAAACGAGCTGGTATGTGCCAAGTTATACTGTTTTTGTTTCTAGCTTCATTAGTCAGTCGATAAATAAAGGTAGAACAGAAGCTTGATTAGCAATTAGCACCAATTTCGTTACTTCGGTCATTTGAGGAGGCCTGCCGCATGTCGTGCATTTTATCTTTGTTTAGCGGCGTACAGACAGGCTAATTAGCCGTGATATTATTAATTATAATTTACCAGCCTGTTGAAATAAATCATCGGGACGGTCTGTAATTTCCTTCTCAGACTGCTTTATTGGCCCATCTGGTAATAACAGGGACTCGCGGTATAAATAACGCCAAAGCGGATCAGCCGTAAATTACCTTTTCCCTCGATATCAGAATGTCTGCACGCATCTGAAAGTACGCTCGAAAGGAAGTGGAAATATTGGACAGCTCCGACTATCGAGGGCAGGCGCGGTCCGCTTGGATCCGCTCTTCCGCGAACATGCAAATTTTCGTTATTTAAATATTGAGTCTGATGGCACGGCATTATTAGCGGCGATTAGAACTAGTTTGATGTCGTGTTTAGAACAGGTGCAATGTGTAGCACGATGGGTTATCTAATTAGGCTACCTTCAGCAAGTTGAATGCTTAATTAACACACAAACGTTGCCGGAGCTGATGATAAAATTGGCAAGTCTAGAAGAGGAAATGTATTTTTTTTATTATAATAACTCTAATAATGCAGATCAGGTTGGTGTACTATGAAATTCTAAGAAAATAAAAACTAAAATGTTACAATGATATTCTTTTGTTGTGGATTTCTTTTGAAAACACAATGCTTGGACAATGGTGTATGAGCTCGTTGGCTGTCATGATGAAGAATTCGTGTTTCAACGATGTTTGAACAAGGGCAAATAACCCACTTTGAAATTTTTTTGATAGCTTCCATATAATAGTACCCGTTTACAGGTTGTCCAATAATTACGCATGCACATTTCTGACTGTAACGTTTGATTTTTCTTTAGTTTTGGGGATGCTTGAAGACGGTGGCACTCGAACTGCGCACCGACTAGCGACAGGTAGTTTACTCATTAAAAGGGTTGTTTAATCTCCTACTGAACTGCGCACAATGCCTGCAGGTAGTCAGATAAAAAACCGCCATTTAGGTAGCATTTTTAATTATTGGTAAATTCACATAATAGGGATGGAACGTGGATAAGACATTTATTTGGCTTAACATTTCTTCCAGCAACAGAAGTAGGGAATTGCTTCGTAGATTTTATTAGCGAAAAACCGGATGACTCTAGAGTTATTCAGTTTATTGGCTGTTTAGTTGATAACTACACTAAAAATAAGTCCACGTTTCCTTCAGAAATATTGGTTGTGAAAACTGAGAGCGCTGCAAGAACGAACAACACTTGCGAATTTCATTCCAAATTTAAAACGGGAAAATTCATCTCCATACCCTAATATACACTCATTTTTAAAAGTGTTAGAAATGCAAGCCGATACGTATATAAAACTCAATTCTATTGTCGAAATGTAAATAGATACAATTCATGGAAGCCAAAATTGTGCAGTTAGATAGACATGAAATATCTCGATACAATTTTGTAAAACGTGTTTCTCATAAATTTTGTAGTATTGTAAACTTGTAAGTAAAACATTTGTTATACAGTGTGTTTCACTTATTATCTTTGCAGCCCTATATCTTCCTTATTTATTCTATGATCGATTTGAAATTTTAAGAGAGCTATTTTTACACTATTTAAATAATCTTACTACAAACTAGCAGCCTACTGCGTTGAAAAACAGATACGGAAAATTAAAAAAACGTAGTTGGCTCGGTTTTATCTAAAATGTTATTAAAAAAAAGTTGCTCAAAATTTAAAAATTGTCAATTTGATTATTTTTGATAATCAATAATATTTTAATCTAAACAAATTAAATTTCAATGGTTGTCTCTCATTGAAGTACATGAGCTGTCAATTTATATTCCTGTAAATGTAAATAGCAAGTTAAATAATATTTTACATTTCGACTATTTTTGTGATTCTGATTAACTTTATTTAATAACGTTAACTAGGCCTACTATGCTTTTTCATTTTTTTATGGCAGTGGATTACTGGGGGAGGTAAAATATTTAAAAGTTATAAAAATAGTTAATTTAAATGGTGACCAATATTTCAAGTAGATCAGAAAAAATAAGGAAAATATATAGTTAATATATCTTTTTATCATTGCATACTTGGTATACTTTATTCCGTGTTAATAATTCTTGTAATGCGAACTTCACAAAGGACAATAGCTGGATAATTTCGTTCCTTTTAGTAATATTTTAAAACATGCTATGTTCGGTTTGAAACCGGTCAACCGGTATGTTATGACATGACACAGTTTTGGCAGGTAAAGATAAAAAATCACTTTATGGTTGCTCCTCATCCTAATCGCCCTTGAGCGCAGTTCGAGTTATGGTAAGGATTAAGCCAGGTAGGCAAATATGTTGAGCGCAATTCGAGTATTGGATTAAGGGACTAATGGATTTTGTGCGCAGTTCAGTTGCACCGCTTGAAGACGACTGTAAATTTGTGTTATGATGCTTTATTTTGATGCTTTTTGAGGAGCTAATTCTTGGTAATTTTTTAAGTGAAGACGATGTTTCTTCAGATAGTCTCAATTGTTCTTACTTTGATTTGAGGATATTTTTCCAATATTTCTCAGAAATCGTGGTGATACGATGCGACCAACTACAATTTTCAGGCGTTCAAAAATTGTGCCTACTGGTAGAAAATAACTAATCGCTTCCGCTCCTAAAATAGTTTTACGCTTTCTTTATGGCGATGTAAATCTATTTCATATCTTCCTATTTTGTTATGGTCGATTAATATTTATATAAGTTTGTAATCTGGCCCGCTAGTGGCATATCAAGAGTAGAGGTTCTAAAACCGATAGCGGCACTCTTATTGGAAATTGTTTTCTTGTTATGCAACTGCTCTAGTTTAAGAATGGTATATTGTACTATCTATTCTCTTCATCTCTTTTAAGTTTAGCCGTTTTCTATGCTTTACATATAGGCTACCCTTCTAATGACATACTTTCTACTGTTGTTGTTTGCCTTATCTGTATGCTTGTCTTATGGTCTTTCAATGTGATTCCTTGTATTTTTCTCTCTGTCGCTCTTTTAGTTTGTTAATTATATATTTTGTGAGGCTCCAGGCCACTGCTCTATACGCTACTACCGGCAATTGTAACAGTGCTTCGAACCCCACGTTGGGTGCCATATTTGTTTAACGCCTCCGTCGCGGCCATACATTTAAATGAGATATCCCGTACACTTTAGTATTGTTCTAATTTATTTACCCTTTTGTCTACCTAGCCCAGTATGCATAAAACAATGAAATACTCCAGTCATGGTTACGAACGATCACTATTTGCCAAAAACAGGAAGCTGGTCTGGCAGTGCTTCAAACATAAAAAAAGTTCCATTTTCCTACACCCATTCCACAAATGTACAAAGAGAATGCACACTCTACGGGCGATATAGCTTGGGACTAGTCGTATTTAGATTTAAACATACAGAAAACAATATTAAAATACAACGCCAAAATAACAATTTTTAAAAACACAAACGTTAAACTGCTTAAAAGCCCGCTGTCGGATTTTATGCGTCAACATCCATATCTGCGTACGTATTTATTTGTCTGAGATTCAGGTAGCACGATTGCCACACTACAGCAGATCAGTTAGCCCTCCGATTGCGTCACACAAACCTTGAACTGCGTGACGCGTGGAATTTTACCACACAATGCGGCGGAAGTACCCTGACTGCTCGCTGTTGCCGCGATGACGGCTGACGTCACGAAATCCTCGGAACGCCTCAAAAACATCTGTGGGGTGTCGCAGTGTGTACCCTGCACACAACTAGGGGCGTTTGCTGGACTCAACTTATCCAGTAAACTTTAAATACTCTTAAGCCTTTAACCTCGTCTATTTATTTTTCCGAACGGCGTTTTCGCAACAATGCTCTGCAAGTAGCGTACCCGCGTGTGGCTCGGGGCAACGCTTGCTAGCTACTGAACTGGGCCCTGCGAGCAGATTTCGAAGTTGTGTTTATCGCTGCGCCCAAAAAATCAAGCTTTACTGCACTTACTCGCACTTTTCGCAATGATAAATTACAATGTTTAAGCCTAATTAACAATAAAAAGCATGTAACTTCAAACTGTCTATATACGTGAGCATGAAAATAATCACTCCAGGCGAGGAAGATCAGATACCCATTTTCATAGTTATTATGTCTTTTATCTTCTCATACGCCGCCCGGCCCTAGCATATCTATTTTTAGTTGCTAGTTTTCTTTCTAAATTGTTATTGCTTTTTCTATGTATGTATAGTTGGAGACTATTTCTATTTGGTAATTTTTTATTTGAATTTTCTCATTTTCCTTTACATTTGTCATGTTCTGTTGAAGTTTACTTAAATGCCCGCTCT
>CALNHX010010466.1:0-39965 GCA_940337035.1 Agriotes lineatus
ACTTTCTAGTTCAATATACATGTGTAGCAACCCGCAAGAAATTGCGTTTATAATTATAAACCTTATAGATTTTAAGTTGTCAGGAGGAAGAATAAATCAAAGCCGCCCCTGCATAAATTACATTTATTGCGAACGCAAAAGTTCATTTGGTAAGAACGAAAAGACTACATCGTTATAATCCAAGAAGCGGTTGAATTACATCCGGTGTTAATTTACCAAAAGCTTTCTCAGAATAAAGAAGTGCCGAATTGGCAGGCAGTGCAAAACCGCGTGGGATATGCAGAATTTGCAATCCCAGAGCGCGCGAGTTCTAATTCATAAATGCTATCTTGCAAAACGGGAGAGTACGAAAGACATTCGTTTTTGTCCCGAAAGAAAATTACCTTTTGGGGAACGCAAACTGGACAGGCAGTATTCCCCGGATTCCGCGAAATAAATTGAGTTAGCGCTAAGGCGCTTCGGCGCTAAAAATTCGTAACACCGGCGCGAGCCGCGTGCCGAGCGAAATAATCGAAGTCAAAATTGAAAGTGCTATTTAAAAATTGATGTGAGCAAGTGTTGTGACAAGCCACTCAAAAATTGAAGGAATATCAATGAAGCCGGGGCATTCAAGTAACATCCTAACAGTTTTCGAAATCCATAAAACTTTCGGGCGTACCGAGTAAAATTAAAATTAACATTCACCCTCCAAGTTCTAGCAACGGCACCTGGACAAAGGTCAGTCATTTATGGTATTTATTTAACCAACTAGAAGCAGGGCTGCTGTGTTTATTCTTTCCTTCCAATGTAAATTGATGTCATAAAAATTAAGCATAATTTTAATCAATCCTTTTAACGAAGCTACAGTTGATTAACCATTGATCAGATACGGTAAAATTAATTTGTACTTGATCCAAACTTTTAAGTTCCTTTAATATAAATTATTTATTCTTTTGTGGGTGTTTTAATTAACCATAACTCAACAGTACACCCCCTAGGATTACTAATCGTGAACAGCAGATGAGTTACAATCCCCGACTTGCAAATAGTGATCTACGGGTTCAAACCCCTTGGTTATACATGAAACTTTTTAAATACCCAGTCGTGGTTGCAAATGATTGCGACTTGGAGAAAATAGAAAACTGGTGAGTACTTATGGTGTTTTCGGGCTGAAACTGATTTCAAATAACATTCACAAGAGACGCCAATTTGTATACATAAATATATTTACCTTAAACACATAAAATCATAGAGAAAAGAACAAAATAAGTAATAGCTACGGGCGATAAACGGTTACAACTACTAGTGTATTTATAACTGACATACGTAAGCGCTTTTCTTTCGCAGTGGCATAAACTTTTTGCTATTGAATACGAACACTAATCGCGTAACTGCAAACACTCCCGGCAGTGCCAGGTTACCTGTGAATCCTCGAAGTATGTGGACTACTGCGTCGCATACTATAAACCAAAATATCTGTGAAACCTTAAAATTTTTAGGCATTACCTTGGATAGCAGACTAACTTGGCAAGCACACGTTGACAGTCTTTGAATTAAGTTGTCAACAACGATCTATGCAATTAGTCAAATAAAAAATTGAGTAAACTTAGATGCTGCCATTATTGCATACCGCTCATTATTTAATAGTGTGATGATGTACGGTCTGGGGTGCTTCCATTCATATATCAAAAATGTTATTGTACAGAAAAGAGCCTGGAGAGCGTTGACGGAGGCGAGTCAGTTAGACAGTTGTAAACCATTGTTCAAAACATTTCATATATTAACTCTACCGTCAGCTATACTATCGTGTGTTCCAAAAAAAAAACTCATTTATGGTAGGACTTGGAGATAAAGATAGAAAATCTAGTCATGTCTTAACTTAATAGTCTGTAGGTGAATGTCAGGCTGCAATTTGTTTATGAACACATCTGTCACTGTGACAGGTAAAAATTTACACTGCATTAAGTTTACTTGTATCAAGCCAAAAAAAATAAGATGGCATTTACCCAATAACAACGAGTGCATTAACCATAGCAGTCAATAACAATTGTTTTTATTTAGTGTTTTGTATATTTATAGGAAAATAGTTTAATATCAAGATGTAATGTAGTTCTCTCTGACTTATGGTAGTTCATTTGCTTCAATAGATATCTATCAAGTAATGGCAAACTTCAATTTGATCATAGCATGCTGCGAATGAGTTTTTTTAAACACACGATGCATTGCAATTTATTACACATAATCACATTATGGTGATTACACCAAAAACGGCAATGACCATGGTTACGACACCCGCAGTCGAGGTGTTATACAGGTTCCGCAGCAGATTAACATCCACTAAATGAAATAATTTCGCAATAGGATTATTTAATTCGCTCCCGAGTACTCTCAAAAATTCCGTAACAAAAGACTTTAAAATTAAGCTTAAAAACATCTGGCCAAAGTCTACTATGAACTTTCAGATTGCAGATTTGTTGAAAATTAAGACTATCCTGTATTATTGACTACAGTATTTCGTTGTTACTGTATTTTTCTGTAGATAACTGTTTTACTTGTGTATTAGTATTGTATTTTTTAAAACGAGGATTGTGACATATCTAAGCACCACGGTGTATATTACGATGTCGAATTGGTCGAGAAGCCGCGGCGATTACATAACAATTTAGCGGCGTTAGGCTGATATTACGCTTCAGGAAGTCGGTTAATCTTTCCTTACAATAGAATACAGTCTCTACACGAGGAGCGAGCTATTCAGTCCTGCGTTCTAATGCCAAATTATGTTAAAATATGCTAAAATTAATATTGAACTACAATTTCTTCAAAAATAAAGTTTAAAATAAAACCCAGGATAATTATAGGAATCGCTTGAATTCATTGCCTACAGAGAAAAATGTGGAAGACAACGTAACCACGTATGCTTCGTGTGCTGCGCAACTATTTTTATATTTATTATTAAATAAAATAGTGTCCTGTAAGTGAGGATTGCGTATATACGTACTTTTGATTTTTTTTGGAAACCGATAATGAAGGCAATAAGAAAAACCAAACATTGAGTTAAGCAATCTTTCCGCCTCTTATTTGCTGCTGTAGGATTAGTAGAAGTGTATGAAGTGGGTTGTGCTGTAAAGTACTATTTATTTCTTATGCAACTTTCCACTTGGCATCTTTTTATCAAATTATGCAAATATATTTACAGCTTTAAAAGTAGAAAATCCTGGTTTCCTTGCCTATATGGTGTGTTGTCATGTTTACAATATTGTATCCAATTTGTATTTGCATTTTCTTATTGTCAAATACGCTTACATATTGTAATGTAGCATAAAAAAAGTATGAGGCCGAGGCTCAAAGATTTGCAGTAAATGGTTGCTGCTTCTAAGTGTTTGTGGGTGCCACAAAACAGCGCTTTCATTCGCAGAAAATGCCTAGTTTACTACGTACAGGGCAGATACGCGAATTGCAACAGACCCAAAAGTGTATTTGTCACTTTTTGAGGAGTTCGTCACGACCCCGCTAGCTTCCTGTGGGATTCACATACGAGTAATTGAAAGTTTGGGTGACGAAATTTAGTGCGAGTCCAGTATGCAACGCAGTAGTTCACATACTTCCAGAATTCACAGATAACCTAGCACTGCAGGGAATATTTGCAGTTACGCGAAAAGTTTTCGAGAGCGCGAAGAAAAGCGCTCACGTACGTCAATTGTCGCACGCTTTTATTCATGCAAGTATAGTGTAGTATAGATAATGTGGAGCTCGGAAGAAAATAAGAGTTGTGCAATAGAGTTTAGATAGGAAGTCGATATAGCTAGAGAACCTCAGGATTGCGAAGTCCCACTCACAACACTTAGCTTAACCGTTCTATGCTACAATGTAAATTTACTTGCATCCATCCTTTTTTTTTACATGTTGAATAACCTCAGTGGTGCTTCTCCTTGGCCTTCCGCTACCTGATTTTCTTGGTTCTAATCTCGATTCTTTGAATATGTCTATACAATTTTTGTGCAGTTTTTCTTAAGGAAAAATTCTGAAACCTTGCTAAAAAAATTTCACTTATAATACCATGAGTAGTCAAAGTTATGTCGAATATTTTTGCTGTGGTATCACGAATGTCCATTGCGCTTAGGTTCGATTTGGACGAGTGCGCTAGCACGAGTCCTAATCTCAAGCGCAATGGACATGAGTGATGCCACCGCAAAAATATTCTACTTAACTTTGACTAAGAATGGCATTCGAGGGACTATTCAATGAACCAAACTACTTTTTCAAATTCATTTTCAGTAAATCTAGCAACAAACTACGCAATTTCTATAGTAACAGAACACTAATATTGACTTTTTTTAATAAAAATTACATTTGTTTAAAATATTCACTATACCACTAGTGAAAATTTTCGATTATTTTCACTAGTGAAGATTGTCAATATAGTTCATTTTTATTGGCTCAAAAACGTCAAATCTTGTATTTTTATTGGACAGTTTTTGATACATGACAAGTGAGTCTATGCAAGCCTGCACGGCATAAATATATTCTCTATTTTCTAATTTGATACTATTCTAATAATATAACTCCAGAAGAATAAAATGTGTTTATTATTTAACCTGGTGTGGCGTCGCCTATAAACCAGTTGCCGTCTAGGTCAATTTTGTTGGTTGTATTAAGAAAACTAACTTCAACAATCTAATTTGCCTAGGTTGCGTGAAGCAAGCTTTCTAAACGTGAAGAACTGATTTCTGTTCATCGTGCCTACAGTAGTGACGAACGTCTTTCTTCATATTACCAAAGCCTTTCATATACACTGTCTAGCGAACTACAATTATATCTCCAAAGAGCGGGCATCACAGCATAAGGAAGTCCGACAAGAAGGCGTACCTAGGGCACTACGCAAGAAGGGTTGCGATCGTGCCTTTTGCGTAGCATGCCATTTCAGTAGCATGCAGCGGCTTAAAAACTTTTTCCATAAGGAGGGGGTTTCCGGGTCCAAATATATCAGAGAAAAGCGAGAAAAGAAGGTTGACGCATGTCACGGAAAACCGGTAATAAGAGACCGTGGCACTCCGAGACCATTGCAAAGATAATATATATTATCTTTGACCATTGTGTTCGGCAAGACTGACAATAGACTTTGTCCTTCAAGAATGCCCCGAGATTCCTTCAAGCAGGTGCCCTTTCAGGAACCATTTCTTCTTGCATAAGAAGCAGCTATTTAAGAGCAGGCTGCCTGGCGTCTAGATACTAGTATAATTCTTTGTATTCCTGCACTCTTCATATTGCTGTATTTGTCTTACATGTATGTACATATGTTAGTATTATTTTGTATTCCCAAACAAGTAAAAAAGAATTTATTGCTACATCGCTCTTTATTCGTAGAAGCTTAACCTAAGCATTCTAGCAGAAGCAAAACCGATCAACCACAGCAATGAAAACTTTCATATTGGCCTCCCCGCGAAGAACAATATTCCGATACTGGCTTTAATTGGAAGACATCTCACAACTACACTAGGTAAATAAGGGAAAGCTAACATTGTTGATTATGCGTTAATCGATCTTTATATTTTAATTATTGTTGTTATTCACTTACTTTACCAATTCCTCGATTTATAAATAATCATCCCTCGAATAGAAAATTAACGGCGATTGCTTGCTCTTTCACTTGGTCATAACTATATCTTGCATATTTCGACGGTTTCTTTTAGACAATCCTGCAAAATATAGGATCGTTGTCAAGGCTTTCAGTTCAAAGATATATCTTGTTTTTGATCACATCCTCTTTTATGTTTTTGTAGAATTTTTATAATTAGTGCATTGAATAATAATATCCAAGATATTATAGCTAATGAAATATATCAACGATTTATACTTTGCCCATATCCTTTTCATTTATTCTTTTCTATATGCTCTTTTTCGAATTCCGGTGAATTATGGTCACACGCACTGTTATTTATTTTCTTGTGCCTATTTCCATCAATGCTTCGTGTAATTCGTTTCATCATCAAAAACTTTATTATTAGTATGGTCATCATGCAGCATATTTTGTAATATTTCTGCAGGTGGGTTAAAATAACGTTTGGAAGACGCTAGTTGGAACGCAAATTCCAATTAGTTCACTTTTTTAAGGAATAATATCGATCGAGTCGCAAAGTGTGTGTGATGTACACCACGTTTCAGTTAGATTTTCTAGTGTAACTAAAATTTTAAATTATCGCTGGCAGTCTGACAGACATACACGACCGTTACTTGTTGTGTAACGTTAGCAACTTAGTATCATATGCCAATTGCATAAAATAAAGCATATCGCAGACAGTTACTTCCATTTTCAATGGCAATTGCAAATCTTTCTTTGTGTCACTGTATAATAATTTTAGTTTTATGAAGTAGTTATAGTTAGTTATAGTTTGGATGTCATCTAATAATAGTAGAAAACTTCACTCATTAATACGTTTAAAAGCCGTGGCCATAACAAAGCAGTATAGTAAATCACCACATGAATACGTGAGGTCACGTGTTAACTAATTATCTTCTAGGTATAGCTATAATTTATAGCGTCAGAAGTGTTTAGTACCCTCGTGAATATTTTATTGTGTACGCTGAAATAGTATGAATGTTAATGCAAGTGTCCGTGTTATAGGACAACTGTATATTGGGTTATATAATGTCTGAATAACTATAATTTTTCTCAAAGTACATTGTTGGCCTCTCAGAATATCATTGATCCTGCAGTATGCACTAACCAGATCTTACACAATTAAAACTCGAAGTGCATATGTTAGAATATTTAAAAAGAAAATATTCCTTTCTATAAGGAACGTACTTGACACTGACGAGTTTTTATGTCAAAGTGAAAATATAGATAGAAGCTTACACTGTCAAAATGTACTTAAGTAATGTACTTACTTCGACATCCCTTGATCTACAAACATAGATAGAAATTTAGTTGTTTCAGTAGAAAGCTGCTAATAAAATATTTTACGGAACTTAATAGCCACCCAACTTCTATATAATAGCTGTACAGTTAACTCATTTACCTCGATAGTTGAAAGTTGGACTGTGACCCAGGATAAATTACAATTTAATAACCCCTTTGCTGCAATTTAATTTGAAATCCCATACCAGACATGCGGCACACCCTAATTTATTGCAAAATTTCAACAATTAAATTTGAACCTTTATAACAAGTTCTCGTTGACAGAAGGCGCGTTAAGCGAGGATTACTACAGCGAGCTGACGTAGTGTCAGTCATAGGATAAACTAAAAGCTGTTTTTATAAGTCGTTGCTGAATTATTCGTTTGAGAGTGGTTTTAAAAATTCGTATTTGTTTTCAATGAATGAAAACTGTTTACAGCTTGGTATCAAGTGCAGTCCATTTTCAGCTGACTCACATAAACAAAATGTTATTAATGCCAAAAATAATTCTAATATGACATCATCGTTGTAATTGTGAATTGTTATTTCTTTCACTACAAAAATATTGACGATTTCAAATAGACCAAGTCTATTTTAAGATGAATATGTTGAAAATCCTTTTATATAAAATAATTAAAGTATATACAGCATATTTCAAATTAATATTAATTTCTAACCTAAGTATAAAATTTTACTAAAAGCAGTGCTAGAAATGTGTGCGGTACACATACGCAACATATATTTTCAAAGATTCTCAGTACGATCGAAAGAGGATTAATGGCAATAATGAATAATGACTCGTTAATTTAAAGATCTAGGAAAGACTTCATTTTTGCAATTTCGTCAACCAGGTAGGTATGTGATCACGCAACTCTTAAAATGTCATGTAAGATACAAATATACAGGGTGTTATGGAAATGAGTGCAAATATTTTAACCAGTGATAGAGCTCACCAAAATGAACAACTTTCCTATTTATCGTTTTTAATTTAATCGCATATTTTTTCAATAATTTATCTCCCCTAAATTTGACGAGCCGCTTGGTCAGCAAATCTAAGTTAAAGGTGAACGACACAAGGTATATTAAAACTGCAAAGTTCTTGCACAAAAAACATGCGGTCAATAACTTACCTACCTCAATTCATAAAGAACGTTGGTGACCAGATGTGAACTATAGGTTTTATCAGTGTGCGTTTAAATTAAAATATTATTCCATAGGCGGGTATGCATTTTTAGAGTAAAACTGTTTTGAATTTTAACTCAGATTTGGGAGCGTTTTCGAAAAAATTATAAATGGAGAAGTTGTTCAGTTTACCAAGTTCTATTACGGGTTAAAATATTTGCACTCATTTCCATAACACCCTGTATGTTGAACCCACCAATGCACATAATTCAAGGCAAGTAGGAATTACGTATACTTCAATGATATCTCAAGAAATCCGACATAAACAAGAACATTTCATTATAGTTTTCAAATTACATTAATGAACGTTAAACTGCCTCAAAATATTTAGCTAAAGACAAGGAGACCAAAGTCGCCAACAAGAACTCATGAGCAATTTAAACCCTTAAAATATAAATTCCAAGCTTCAATCCAGAAAGCAGGCTAGTTGATCAATGCGAAAATTCAGAAAACCCTCACGTTAAATCTACACTCAAAAAGAAAGGAGAATCCATACAAAGAAATCTATAAACATAAAACAAGCCGAAAAATCTAAACCATAGAGAAAATCTCTGTAACAGTAAAATGAAGTTAGCCTCTTAGAGTGCAATCTACTCGGACCACTTACTTTCGTCGTATATTGGCTTAAAGTATTACGTAGCCTAATCAGGAGATGTAAATATCTAAAGGTAGAATTCAAAATTCATAAGCACCAATGGCCTGCAACTGTACAATGGCCCTCCTTGCTTAAAAATCTGCTACCTCAATGTTATCCACCTGTTGGTGTATTTTCCAAATTCCATTTTAAATGACACTAAGGACAGGAAAACTACCGGAGACATAAATTCCTTTAAAGATTTCGATAAGTTTTTATTATTTTCAACCAAAGGTGGAAGTCGTTTACTTGGAAACCAAATTGAAAAATTGGCTACTAAACAACTTCACCTCCACAGTGTGGCGAAATGACACTATAATCCCTACTTACATATGCGAACGTTCTAGATGTCACGCCAAGTATGACTCTAGCTTTACGAAATAGAGCCGGAAACAGACCATAATCTAATAGAAAGCTCCTAAAAAGTCATTTGACGTAAGTCATTACACGTATATTTGACTAAATATGCAAACCTGGCATTAGCGGTGATTTGTAGTTATGCTCGTAGTCACGGCCACCACGAACCATCTCAAACAATAACAAGCTACTCAATTAAATGTCAATTACACTAAAATTTACAATATTTTTACTGCAACAATTCGTGGTTTCAGCTCATTTCTTCGTGAATATCAACAACTAAAAAATTTGTTGCTAAGTAGAAATTATTGTGCTTTTGCAGTAATTGCAGTTTAAGACTTCGGAAGTAATTAAGTAATTAAAGTAAAGGGTAGGGGATGGAAAACTCTTTTTGGTCAAGTTTTTCTAAATTGGGGACAATTAAACCTTAGGAAATATACCTGAAATCTGCTTGAGTTGGATATGGTATATTCCAGTAACACTTTTTCAATGCTGATTCATTCATATTGTGTATATACTTTAAAAACTATCTTCTCTTCGTTCTATTTGAACTTTTTAGAGGTGGAAACTGGGATATTACTGAATTTTTAATTTGGTGTATAAAAGGAGATATTAACACAAAAACAAAATTTTTAAATATTACTAAAACCATTGAGTACTGTCTGTTTAGGAAACAAAACATCATTTTTAGCTTTTATAAATTAATAATGCTTACATTTCGTTTACCAATTATTGCATACGGAAATGCATGACAAAGCTGTCACCATTGCTCGAATAACCCGGTGAATAAACTGCAACTATGCGGAATTGCTATCACCGTTTGTTATCAAATTATACACACAAGTAGAAATAGGAGTTGAACTAGGACAATGAGCTGAACCTTTGTAATTTACGTCATAGTTGTATGTATATAAATAGGACTTTCTAGTCAATAAATAAATACAGTTCGAAATCTGTTTCTGTATTCACAACCTATGCCCCAACGGAACCAAGTCTGCTACATTATCTTGTGTGAGACAACACAAGACCGTTGGTTTGCACACTTTTTAATTCTTGCACCCCTAAGACGTATCCTGTAATTGTCCAAATTAAAATCATACTGTCCGCTATAAGCTCCACCCTGAACAACATCTATCTTTTTTCTTGTTTTTTTAACACTTTATTACCTGATCAGCACAGAGCGCTATACATGGTACGGATAATATTTACATTTTTGTACGATACATCACTATTCGCTAATTTACAGTTGTATGTATATAAATAGGACTTTCTAGTCAATAAATAAATACAGTTCGAAATCTGTTTCTGTATTCACAACCTATGCCCCAACGGAACCAAGTCTGCTACATTATCTTGTGTGAGACAACACAAGACCGTTGGTTTGCACACTTTTTAGTTCATGCACCTATAAGACGTATCCTGTAATTGTCCAAATTAAAATCATACAGTCCGCTATAAGCTCCACCCTGAACAACATCTATCTTTTTTTTTTAACACTTTATTACCTGATCAGCATAGAGTGCTATACATGGTACGGATAATATTTACATTTTTGTACGTTACATCACTATTCGCTAATTTACATAGGTTTTTCAATAATATTAAATATGCCGGATTATACTTATTTTGGTCACAAGAGTGTTTGTTAGTGTGTCATGTTGAGTTTGTTAATTGATCATTCAGTATCACTGTCTATTACATCTATTGGTAACTTCCTTTTCAGTCTAGTGTGAATCGAGCGTTTTCCTAGACTGTAATGTACCGCACCTTCACAGAGGTTAATATTATTATAAAAAGATTTAGTCAGTTTAATAACATATTCTTGAATTTCAGGAATACCAGTTTCCCTATGCAGTTGATTGTTTCTAGTATAACATTCAGAATTAGTTATGATGAGCAGTATTTTATTTTGTAGTACCTGGAGCTTGTTTATGTTGGTCTTGGAGGTTAAGATCCACACACTGCAACCATATGTGAAGATTGGACTTAGGCCCTGAACACACGGGATTCCGTATCCGAGATTCGGTATGCGGGGTACAGAATCTGAGTCTGTTCAGACACGGCGACTGAATCTCAGACGCGGGCCTTCAGTCACTTGCAGTGCCGTGCTGTTATGGATCTAGCATTGCTGTTCTTTGTTTCTGTCGAATTAGTCTAGAAGTGCTGTTTTTAAAGTCAGGGATTGGGCTCTTCTATTCTAATAAATTTTTTATTGTCAAATAATTTATGCTCTATGATCGTTGTATAGTAAGGAACGGCCTGCTTATTCGATTTAAATAGAAGTTAAAGAAAATCTGCTACGCCTATGATATGATATCATATGTTCTGGCTGGCAAAAGTAGGCGTGTCCAGGCGCTGGTTCACGTGGACTCATATGCTCCATATGATCCAATGGTAAATCGGTATCCGAGATACAGAATTTGTCGTCGGTGGCCGAAATGGAGAGATAAGGAAAATTTATAACATAAGTTACAGATTTTGGAAATATAAATTATACAGAAGTCTAACAACTCCTTACCGTCAGCAATTTAAATTTACATGCGCGTCTTACACAACCGTTTTGTGACAATATAATGTTGGCTAAAATTATTGATCTTGTAGATTGCGACGGGAAAAGTGCTCTTTTTTTTAAGAAGGAGATATGCTGTGTTTGTGATAGGCACTTACGAGGGAAATTCACTAAATTTATTTCGGCTAGACACGTTGTAAAGGCAAAATTACCTTATCTTCTGGAAAGTGAGAACAGGATGCCAAGAGGAATTATACAAGTTATTGGTAAGGAAGGTCTGGAAAATATTAACAAAAATATAAAAATCCTGTAGTAATTGAGTACAAAGTAGAACTATCCGACGTTAATGCGTCCTTATAATTATTATCTAAGATACTTAAAGGATTAAAAAATGTTTGTAAAAGCCAAAATTTCCAACATTCGCATGACACATTTATTACAGAAACAGAAATCCTTACATTTTACAGTTCGAAAATATTGAAGCTTTGTATGTAACCAACTTCTGGAGGTTTTATGTCAATGACATACCCGGGTATTCACTTATTTAAATCTAGAAACTTTTTCTAGTTATATGCACTTACCGCTGACGCAGACGATCCCAAATCTAGTGACTTCTTTAAATCTAGAGGTTTTATCTAGTTACATGTATTGTCGTATGGAACACCCTAAAAAATACGACTTTAGAACGTGCAAAACGTAACCTTACAGTTGGTACGACAAAGATAAAGAATAGATTTTAACGAATCCAAGAGAGATAGCATGATTGTGAGAGAGAGTATAGGCAAAAACATTTAGCAAGAGAGAAAGAAAGAAAACGTTTAGTGTGTTACATAACGCTATCATTAAATAATTGTGTCTCCAAATATATATATATATATATATATTCCCCTTCTGTGATTTTGCGTTTTGTCGCTAACACAAATGCATCGACATCTCTTTTCGAATTGTTCGCAGAGGATTTACAAGGCTTTCAAATTATTTAGTTTTGTCACTCAACACTTTTCCTAAAAAAACTATTTCTTGTGATATCGATGAACTGTTTTTAATTTGAACGACGAGTTAGCAGGGCTAATTAATAGACGTTAGCCTTTATTTTATTTTAGAGTGTATTTTTGTACTACGTTCCTTATACGAATTATTTACAAAGTTTTTAAAATATTTTAAAATAGTTTTATTTTATTAAAACATTGACACATATATGTAATATTAAAAACTAATAATCACCGAAAAACCGTTTGAAATGTTTTTCAAAGTATACACAAATACAAAAAATAGGACAAGTATGATTTTAATCATTCATCGTTGTCGAGCAAATTTTGTATCTCGTTGGTAACATAATTTTTAAACTTGAATACAAGTTCCCATAAGATCGAATCATCATTATCATTGCTCATTCTTAATATATTAACAAGTATTGAATTATGGAAGCATAAAGTTTCTGAATGTATAATTGCTTCAACCATATTATCACAAAAATTTGTAAAATTACCGTTTTCATACCATTGATTTTCTTAACTAACAAGTTATACATTTGCAGTAAATTTTCTAATGTCTGATAAGTCACGTAAAGATCAAGCTTATTTACGGTGTCCTTTGAAATAATTCTACAGATGTCGTTTCTCATGTGCTCGATTTTATGTTCAGCCAGTTCAAAATTCGAAACTCCTTGCTGTACAGATACAAATACGTCATGTAAACTATCTAAAAAATATATAAAACCTTCCGCACTACACGAAACGCCGATCCCTATATCGGTTTTCAGAAGACGTGCAAGACTGGTGAAAAGTTTTTATACGGATCCAGACCTATATGAACGACTTTACTAGAGCTTTTGTTCAAAGGCATGTATAAGTCGCATAATAAACGCTTCTTTTCACTGCTGCTTTGTTTGAGTCTTGTTGCCCAGTCCGTAGTTATATTGTATGATGACAGTGTTTCACCAATAAACGTTTGCAAATCCTCGGGCGTAACTGTTGTCTGCGTCGGGGATGCACGGCAGTGTGTTTTACTTGAAAACTGCATGTTCTCACCAGATTTCCTAGCGTAAGGAGGTTGACCACGCGTCTCACTTGGATCTTGACGTCTATTGAATCTCCTTCTTGGATCTATTTTTCTACAATCGATAGCTATATATTTGCACTCTGTTGTTACGATACATGTCTAAGCAATCTACTACAACGTTGTATATGTTTTAAGTACGCCTTTAGAGCTATTTTGGATATCTCGAAACCAGAAAGAAAAATTTATCGAGTTTATTACACCAAACGTCGACGCCTTGAAAATAGTTACGTCACAATGGCCTATGGCTTTAAATCAAACTAGTATCTATATTGCTGTGTTTTATTCATTTTTTACTTTATAACTTTACAAGTTTTCGCTAAATTGTTGCTTAATGTATTTATATTTTTTTAATGAATAATGTTTGTTCGACGATAATTTTGTTTGTAACGACAATTATGTAAAAAACCTTTACGCACAGTATTTTGCCATGTTAAACTTATTCAACGCTATTTAGTGTTGAAATAAAAACAAATACTTTGTATTAGGAACATATATTGTTATCAATGTTTAAGTGATTATATATGTATACTAGGGTGGTTCTACGTTATACTTAGTGGACAAAACTTTTTCGATTTTTTTTGGTCGCACCCCCTAAAGTCGTTCTAATGCCGAAAAAACAAACGTATACAAAATTTGAACCCAATCGAATAATATTAACACGTGCCACCGAGCCCCGAAAGTTTCCAAATTGCAGATTTTAACTTAATTCACTTATTATCAATATTAATATCTCGCGAACATTAAGTCGTATCGAAATTTTGATAATGACATAAATAAAAGGAAATTTAATTTTCTACTAATTTAGTTATATGCAATGTTTTTGTAAACTTGTTGGAATTTAAAAAATATGCGTTAAGTATTAAAAAAAGGTAAAAATTCTTGAAACATTGCTTTTTTATATTAATAACTAAAAATATTATATAATTAAGTAAATATATTTATTTACAAATTAAATAAAACGAACAATATTAAATAATTACTGAAGTTACATAAATTGAAAGAATTATATTTACAAACTTAAGAATAAAACAAATATACCAAGTTACCAATATGTAAAATAATTAAATGCATACCACAATAATTACTTTTTTTTCTAAGGAAACTTTACTGGAATCCGGATATTGACGCCGATAATCACTAACAACTTGTAGCAAGTACTGTTTTTGGTCTCTTTCTTGGTCATTAAGCTATTATATTTTTCGACCAGTTTAATATTTCTTTCCGCAATATCATTTGTGACGTGAAGTAAACAATTACATATACTTACTTAAATTTTCCATTTCTTCGTAAGTTCATTTTCTTCTTGCATCTTCTCTTTCCAGTCGTTATTCAGTTCTCTTCTCTTGTTGATGTAACCTGATATCAATACCAAGCATACTACCCTTTTTGCCTTTGAAGAGGCAAAAACTGTTTATCTTCTACATCTATTAATTCTAGAGCGTTCGCATGTGCGATATCGAACAGGTCGTCAAATTTTTCATAAAATTGTTATTCCTTCCTTTTATGAATCCGTTCTTTTATTTCCTTGTTTTAGCAGACTCCTTCATTCAGAGTATAATAATTCCAGCTTTTGTACAGAATGATGTTTTTCCTTAGCTGGAATCCGTGCTTTTTACCAAAACACTATTCCTTGAATAATTAATTTTGCACTTTTATGTAAATTCAATTTAACTATACGCATATTAAAACAAGTCCTTGTAAAACTTGTTCGTTTGAGAGCAATTTACTACCAATAATTTAATGTGCATCATTTCATATTAAAAGTGCTTAGTCTTTTTCACGAAGAACCTTTGACGTTGAGGCCATTTTATGCTTTAAAATTTTAAAATGGTATATCCTCCCTCTAAACATCTGGTTTGTATTGACAAACAAAGAAACTGTGTTCGACAGTTTAACTCGTTTTTTTTTAAACAACTGATTCTAAAAATATTTCAATATACATACTTAAAATAGGTAAAACAAAATTATTATTGAATTTCAAACATTTATCTTATATATATTTCTAAAAGTCCTGACTGACTCACTCACTCACTCATCAACGCCCAGCCCAAACCCTTGGACCTAGAAAGCTGAAATTTTGCACAGAGGTTCCCTTTATGATGTATACAAGGAATAAGGAAGGATATTTCGAAATTCAACCCCTAAAGGGGTAAAATGGGGGTTCCAATTTTGTATGGAGAAATAATATTAAATAGGCATTTCGACTTGAAACTTCGTAGGAATACTCCTAAAAACAAATAATCAAACACGTATTTCGTGATTTTCCGAAAATCAA
Organism: Agriotes lineatus; assembly: GCA_940337035.1. NCBI lineage: Eukaryota > Metazoa > Arthropoda > Insecta > Coleoptera > Elateridae > Agriotes > Agriotes lineatus. Next base: position 15,896 of record CALNHX010010466.1, read on the forward strand.
CCCCTTAGGGGGTGAAATGGGGTAAGTAAGCCTAAAAATCGATATGGGTGTCGTTATTGAGGTTTTTTGGGACGTTGATTGCGAATCCGTCCAAGACGGTGAACATGACATAAGGGAAGAAACGGGACGGGACGGGACTAGACTGGACGGAACGGGACGGACTGGACGGGACGGGACTGAGCGGGACGGGACTGGACGGGAAGGGAAGAGACGGAACGGGTCGGGGCGGGGCGGGACGGACGGGACGGAAAGGGAAGGAAAAGGATGGGGTGGAGGGGAAAGGGATGGGATGGAAGGGGAAGGGCGGGACGGGACGGGAAAGGACGGGACTGGACGGGAGGGAAAGGGGCGGGACGGGACGGGACGGGAAGGGTTGAGACTGGGCGGGGCGGGGCGGAAAGGGATGATACGGAAAGGAAAGGGAAGGAATGGGATGGAAGGGGAAGGGACGGGACGGGAAGGGACGGGACTGGACGGGACGGGACTGAACAGGAAGGGACTGGACGGAAAAGGAAGGGACGGGACGAAAAGGAACGAGACGGGACGGGACGGAAAGGGAAGGGAAGGGAAGGAATGGGATGGAAGGGGAGAGGACGGGACGAGACGGGACGGAACGGGACGGGACGGGACGGAATGGGACGGTACGGAGACGGGGACGGAGAAAGGGACGGGGACGAGGATAGGATGGGATGGGATGGGATGGGATGACAGAAAATAATTAGTCATTATTTAATACACAAATAACGAACCTCGCGCGAACGAAGTCGCGGGTAAAAGCTAGTATATCATAAGATCTATTTACTTGTATTATCAAAAATCGCCTAAAATTGAATAATGGATTTCAATTTACTTCAAAATTGTAATACTTCTACGTTTTCAAATTAAAAATAGAAAGAAAAAAAATCGAATTATTACGTTTTTCTAACACTTTTTTTAACATCTGGTAGGTTTGCGGACAAATTGCATATAACTACAATTGTAGAAAATAAAATTTCGTTTTATTTATGTTATTATCAAAACTTCGATAGCACTTCCGGTTCGTCAGATATTAATTGATAACAAGTGAATTCAATTAAAATCTGCAATTCGGAAACTTCCAAAGCTCGGTGGCACGTGTTAATATTGTTCGATTGGGCTAAAAAATTTTATGAGTTAGTTTTTTTGGCATTGGAACGAATGTAGGGGGTGCGACTAACAAAATTCGGTGGTTGCAAAATTAGAACCACCCTAAGGTATACATATACTAATAAATTAGAAACTATTTTACAATATTTAACTCTTTCATTTCACATTACGTTACACAACGTGTCGTCTAAAAATCAATCAAGATTTCATAAAGAAAACAATATATTAAAATCAGACAAAGGATTGATAGACAACATTTTAAACAGCTTTGCATAGTGATGGACAACAGTCTGCATAGTAACGGACTTCGAAAGAGAAAGTTATAACCGGTCGCTATAGCGCAGTCGTTAGGTTATAAGGATCGCAATACGATTGTCGCAGGTTCGAAACCATGGAAGATCAGAAAAATTTTTAAAATAAAATATGACTTTAAAACGTGCAAGACATAACCGTACGACAAAGATAAATGAATACAAGAGAGATAGCATGAAGGTGAGAGGGAAAGTAAGTATCACGTGACTAATTCAAAATCCAAAAATGGTGCGAGCAAAATCAACATCCAAAACGACACTAGCATCAAAATCGAAAATGGGTGTGACGAAATCGAAATGGCCGACACACGTGTCTATTTCAAAATCCGAAAATGGCTCGAGCAAAATCAAAATCCTAAACGGCACCAGCATCACAACCCAAAATGGGTGTGACGAAATCAAAATGGCCGACGCCCCAGGCATTACGTGACGACATCAAAATGGCCTCAGGCAATTTAATTATTACAACGACACAGGCAATTTAATTATTACCCAATTTAATAATCATGCCCGCAGGGCTTAATCAATTAAAAGTGGTGGGGGTAGCGGTCCTCCTTCTACTTATGGCTGTGGTGGTACCACTCAATACTGCATTGTTGGTAGCACTGCCAGGTTATCTTAAATTTGAGATTTGCAGGTTAAATCTTGCGTCAATCTGTGTCAAATAAGAAACAAAACCTAACCTACTACCATCGAATTTGACATAGACTGACATTGTCACTAACAATACACATTAGTACTACATGTGATTAAATGCTAAGTATCGGTATGTTATTTTTCTTATAAATACTAGTGCTGTTAAATGCAGCTCAACGGAACTCGTTGCTAAGGAATTATTATCATAGTAACATAACAGAATAAAATAAATTAAATTATTAACTTACCTTCTGAATTAATACATCTTATCTCTATCTTTTTCTTCCTTGGCCTTCTTTGATAATTTTTTTTAATTATCTGTTATAAAGATCTTCATATGTGTATTCTTTTTCTTAAAACTAACTATATACTCTTGATCATAGACACTTAAGTCGCAGTAGACAAGAAATTATTATTACAAGAAGCACCTACCTACGCTTATTCACATAATGAAAAGTTCATCTACAAAAACTTGCACAACTTTGACCTGTAGTTGTAATACACTATATTTATTTTATTCGCCAGCAACTGTCTTAAAACGTAGTAATTCGCTGGTACCGTGGTAATACAATGATATCTTTGTGGCAGTCATGCAAGGGTTTATTTGTGCAATTCTAATGGTAAAAACTCATATGACGTCCAGCAAATGCACTAAGTGGCTTGCCTACTAAAAAGATCTCAAATATAATTGATAATATAACTGAGCATGTAACTACGGTATGTACACACAGTTCACGTCGGCGACCATCTAATTGACCTCAGTTACCTGACATTATGAACCCGTTACGTCAGGGAGTTGGAGTATTTTAGATGGTGCTGGTCAAATAAATTTGGCTAAGACTGTGTGATCGTTTAGTTGTTACGATCTGCAGGCATAGTTGTAATTATAAATAAATTGTGACTTAATAGCAACAGAATTTTACTACTGCAGTCTTTGATTCACAATTGAAAGGTAGGTATACACAATACTGCACACTTAAGTGGGAATAAACCGAAAGAATTTAGCACTTTGTGTAGGTGATATCAAGTTAAATTAGAAGTTAAGAATATCAAACATTAAATACCAGTTAGTAAAATTGAAAATAGTTCAACAAAATATTAATTGCCTCATAATTTCTTTTAAAAAAGAGAAGGGAGAGAATGGGTAATGTAGCTTATAAAAAAACTACTTCTGCTGAGGAGAGGCTAAGAATATAATCATATTCTTAAGTGGAAGCAGTTTCTTATAGAAAATAGCATAATAGGCACAATTTCCTTTAAAAACCGTAAAAAAAGCAGGACATTTAGAAGACAATAACAAACAAAATAAAAATTTGCTAAAGCATAGCTTCATCGTTTTCTGGTATTTTGCAGTAGCATTGCATTTTCTAACAATTTGGCTAGCCCTAAACTACTATATCTATATCTCTATGTACCAATGTATTTTAAATAGAACTGTAAAATTGACACCAAATTCATCAAAATGAAAAACTTTATATAGCTAGGTTTTGTAAATTAACTTACATAAACATGATATTTCTATAAAATAATTAAATTTACAATTTTTAAAGCAATACATTTATAAGCATAAGCAAGGTGAAAACAGATAGTGATTCAATTAACCGCCAGCTTATCAAAAATTAGGGGTAGAATCAGTAAGTACAAATAATGCTCTGAAAGTTCCAAGCCACCGATCGATTACGATATAGGTAGCGCCACTTCAACAGTTCTTGAACAGCCGGTTGTCATTATACTTTGGGGGTTTATGAGATGGAAATTGCTGCTTGTATCTTGATTTATATGACTCGCTGTATTGGTATATGCCGTAAGTATAGCGTTACAAAGTATTGATGAAGCCATTACTAAATGATAATGTTAATTCCCAGTAATTCTTTTTCGTGATTGCGATTATGCTATCTAACATAAAACTTTTTGTTATGTAACAGTGCATTAAAAACTCGTTAGAAAATAAAATGGATATTGTTATAATACATCGAACTTTTATAATTTTTAGATGATTTATCCAGCGTCGATGAAGATGAAAGAAGGATGTATACGCAGTTGTTTATAATATGCAGCAGTGTCGTAGAAAAGTTTTAAGACTTGAAGTCTTCCTATCCATAGAGCGAAAGCCACTACAGTAGCAGTCTGGAGAAGAAGATTAAAAAACTTGTTATCCCTGTGATGCACAAAAAAAGGTGGGGGAATATTACTTACGTGATAGCTGAATGCAGCATTCAAAGCATCAGCACGCAGCCGAAAACGGCCGTGGGTTTATTAGATGGGGGGGCAGCGCCACCAATTTAAGTATAACAAGAGTTCCGAACCCCCTAATTTAACGATTGATAGATTCCGCTCCAGCTAAATTGGAACACTGTAAAAATTTAAGGGCCGACAAAAAAGCATATAAATACCCCAAGGATTCTTGTTGACAGGACAGATTGGCCAATTAAAAACAACAGAAAATAGGGGAAATTCCTGGAAGATCCAAAGGAGCGAGATCAATTTAAATTCGTGAATTGCAATCGGGAGATGGCCCCCAGGAATTTCTATAGAGTCCTACAAGAAATAGTAAAACTCGCATCTAGTAGCTAAAAGTGGACCGCTTACAAAGAGGTGAGGCCTCGTAATTAGCATGTTACAAATTCGGGAATTGATTGATGCGTCCCTCTAGGACGACAGCAATAGTTCGTACAAGAATTTTTCAAATGACGCGTATCACTGCACAATCAGCGCCCAAATACTAATAAATATCGTGCTAGTATATCGAACTAATCCCAATTTGGATGTAAATTACGGACGGCAGTTCTTTATTGATGGAACGCACGCACACACGCGCATCAACTTTCACTCGCTAGTAGCATCGGAAGCACAGATAATAGAACGGCAATTGTTACCTTCAACTGGTTTCGAGACCGTCTTAACGATGACGTTTGACAGGAACGGGCTTCCGTGAATTTGATGGCTAAACCAGGGAGTCGGTAGCACGTCAGCTGAGCGCGCCGAGATAAGCGCTATCAGAGAGCTCACAGGATACGCATCGGTCAGCAAGCCGGGGTATTCGAATCTTATTTGAGGCCCATAACGTGGTGGGGACTAAATTATTGAGGTAACTGTTAGCGGGTAGTCGAAAAATGGCTGAAAACGGTCATACTCACACTAAATTCCCCAAATGTCGTACTCGGAAAGTTTTGGCGTTAAAAAATCTGCCCCAGGTAGTATCTCTATATCTATACTTAAGAGTAATGTCGAGACGCGCACAAATCCCCTAAACAAAGGGTAAGAAGTGCCTAGACATCAATAGGACACCTTCTTTGCCAAAATCGCGACTTCGAACAGCGCCAAAAACTTCCAAGGACCTTGTTCGATCGAACGCAGGAACAAGAAGCCAAAATTCCGCGTCGCAAGCGCTCAACAAGGTGGGGACGCAAAACCGATGCAACGGCGGCGTATCAGCGATGCGCAATACCCGGACGCAATTTGAAAATATGTCGGAAATACAGTAAAGCAGTTTCAGAAAGAATTAAAAACAAATGTAGACTGCTTTACTCAGAACTTCCCTTGTTAGTGGACGCTGTGACGGTAAACAATTTATATCTTAACGTTGCTAATAATTTATTTATTTATTTATTTATTTATTTCGCATTCAGCCAACAGCCGTTAGGCCAGTTATAGGCGTCGCTGTGCATTTATGGGGACTTCCAACCCCACTAACGACAGTCATGATGTTGTTGTGACCGCCGGGACCAGCTATTTCCGTGACAGCCGTATCACGAGGCGCCGAGAGATACAGCCGTGGAACTCCCATCCAAGTTCTGACCGGAGAAAGCGTTGCTTAACTCCGCTGATCGACCGTGGACGCTTGTCTAAGCTGCACCACCCGGGACCTATAATACTGCAACAATAAAGTGAAACACTTGATGATGAGAATGACGTCAATTTTGCAATAGAAAAACACTTCCTGCTAATGCGATTTCAACTTTGCACGTTTGATGCAGGCGCCGCTCATGGAGGACTCTCGTCTGTGCAATACATGGCGGTCTTAAACGTAAAGCAGTTAATGTTGCCCTCTTTTGCCAGTTCTTACATTTACTCGGTATCTGTTGGGTTTAATCTTCGTCAAGTGTAAAACCTGAGCTATGTGTAAATTATTACTTTTATCTATTTCTTAGTGAAAGTAAAAATTAATATTTTATTTATTTTTTAAGGTTCTCACCCCATGTACAGGAAGAGAACTTTAAAAAAATTTAAAAAAATATTTTCACTGAAAAATAGATAAAAGTAATAATTTACACATATTTTTGACCTAACATGTACATTACGTCAAAAATATGCCCTTTTTTGTCAAGGATGAAACCCTGAGTTATGTGCAAAATATTACTTTCATTTAAGTAGTAGTTCTTGAGTTAAAGCAAATACAGGTAGAGTTTTATTTTTTAAGATGCTCACCATGTTTATGTTTTACCGATATTTTCTCGGTTTCATGACAGGAAGGCATATAATATCGCATGCAAAATATCGTCTTCCCCCTTATACCAGCAACAAATAGACAGTCAGGCAAACAAGCAGATAGAGAGACTGGCAGACGGATTTGGGAAAACTTGTTTTTTGTAATCTAGGGGCCCTGATACGTGAATATCTGAAGAAATTTCGGAAGGTGATATTTTCGCGATTAAAATACTCCCTTCGTCTTTTAGAAGAGGGATCGACGGATACCTTCATGCGAAGGTGGACTCCAGAATACGTCAGCTGTGGATAATAAAACGTTGGATGATCCTGGGGACATGGAACAAGTACCTATAGGTTTTCTTTAAATAGCGCCAAGACAATACACTAAACTTCCTAATAAAATCCATGTGGTTTAGGTTAGGCCTTATAAATATATTTGGGCAACAGTGCTGAAAAGGTGATCTTTGAGGACGTAATTAAAGTTGCAAAATTTCGATTTCGCGGCAGTTACTATTTCACTAGCTTTGTTACTAGTAACGGACTCGAAATAAAAATTGTGGTAGTCAAATTATCTTTTCGATTCACATTTGCACTAGTTCAAAAGTGGACGCAAGATAGGGTTTTACATGGTAAATTTTAAATAAAAAACGCTTCGTCAATATTCGACAATCGCCGTCGTTGTTGTTTATTTTCCCTTGATAGTGATTCATTATTTGGGCCATGAACGTTCTACAATGTTGCCTACAATGTTTAATTCTAATAATTCTAAATAATAAGTCATATTACCGAATTTATGAGTAGTTGGAGAAAAAATGGTATGTGTCATTCGCACAAAAAATTTGTGCGGCAAGACCCGTCGAACTCCGCTGCCCGTCATCCGGCGATCTGTCTTACTTGTTCAGAAATCATGCATTTTTTTTTTGTACTAATGAAACAAATAACTATTTGATTATACTTATGCATTGCGATTGTACAAAAAATATTGTGTATGCCACGTTCCAGAAATACTTGAATATCTGGAAACAATTTGGCGGACTGGGCGTTGTTTTGCCGGCCAAACATTCCTCGATACGCGAAACAGTCTTTTTAACATTTTACTTTTTATTCTTTTTCAACCACGCCAATTTTATTTCAAATTTTAACCATTTTATAGATGTCTTAAAAAACTTTTAAGAAGGGTTTATTTCTTAATTTCAAATTACATAATCGTATTACATGATTTTCGTTTAAAAAAAATTTCTGTTATCAATAAAAAAACATCTTCTTAGCGATCTAGCTTATTTTTGCAGTCCAACACACTATTGAAGCTTTATTATTTGATTAATATCTACTATGTTCAATAATATATTTCTAAAAAGTATTTGTCATTAATATTCAATTTCATTTCAGATATTAAATTAAGTTAAGATCCTACTGTTTCTCAATTAGCTTCATTTAATTAAATTATAAACTCTATATTCCTTATTTTCTAAATGCATCTTAATCATTTTGATATTCATTTCAAATCTAAATTCATCTGCATGATGTATTCTTTTAATCTTATTAATCTGATTTTTAGACCCTTATACCAACACCATAACAATATATTCCCCATTAGTGAGAGGATATTAAAAAAATCACTAGTGAGAGAATGTAAAAAGACATGTTTGGTGTTTATTGTTGGTGGCACTGCCAGTTCATGTCGACTTCGGGATTAACAGGTTAAGGTTTACCTCAATCCGTGTAATATATCAAACAAAACCTCACCTGCTAACTTCCAATTCGACATAGATCGACAGCTCCACCAATAATACACTTCAGTACTTCCAGACATATAATACGAATTACAGGGGACTCTAATTATAAATATATTTTATTTAACACATCCCACTCATAAGACTATTATTACATCGATTTTATAACTCTAGAGTAGCCCATAACCCACTAGTGAGTTAAACCAGATCACTCACTACTGTATTGTTGGAACCACGGTAAAGCTATGTCAAATTTGAGAATTGCAGGTTACATTTTGCGTCAGTCTGTGTCAAATAACAAAGAATGCCTAGCCTACTACCCTCCAATTTGACACAGACTGACAATATACTTCACACTCTGAAAAAACCTTTTTGTATTTATTCTTATATTATTTTTATTCTTATAGGTTTCTCAACTTCTGCCACGATACTCATACTTTTCCGTTGTCATTTATTAATTGCCTATTTTCGAAAAACTGTATCTTCGGAACCAATGGCTGTATAAAGTTCGCCCTGGTCTCAAATTGTAGAAAATTAAGTCTACTTTAAAAGTATGTAGAATTACTATACCGGTCCGACCCTTCCTTCACTGAGATATTGAGCAAAAACTCAAAAAAGTCCGAAAATTTTATGGTTTTTTGGGTACACCGCCGCTCGCACAGCACTTTGGAAATTGCAAATCTGGTTTTTTAATATTGGTTTAGGTCCTAACAACATATACAAAATTCAGAACGACCGGACCTTTTGCAAGCACGGATGTACATCTTGACTGGACTACAAGTAGAAATGAAGCTCATCTGTAGTTTTCTTTGCAAGTTTCCTTTTTAATGCTGATATCTGAGAGTACAATCCTACATCAACACCATACAGCTAATCATGGAATCATCCATTACCGATTCATGCATATCAGGTATGCCAGCTAGACATATAATCAGTTTCATTTTCAATTAGTGGCTAAAGCGTTTTTTTATACGATATAATATATTTAGTACAGTAAGCTTTAACAAAGTAGTTACGTATTTTATTTTGTGAAAGTCTCTTTTATCCTGTTCTTGCAAATATATGTTTTGCTAGTTTTTTTGCAAAAGCACATACTTTAATAGTCCTACAGTTAGAGTGTCACACACTTCTGGCACAATTCTACTGACACTGACAATAGCTAGTGCAAGCTTTGGTAGGAATTCCTGGTAGCTAAAAATCTTAGTGTTGTGGCAAGTCTTTTTCTTATTGGAATAAATTCCCAGAGAGTTGTATTTACTCTGGGCGATAGCCACTGATCCAACAGCCTCGACCTGAATTTTGAGCGATTTATGCTCTGCTATCAGTATAAATATGCTAATGATTTTGCCACTAATTCGTTTTTTCTACGATCATCGGCTCCTTGCATTACATAAATAACTCTATGCTGGAAATTAATTACGTGAGTTTCATTAACACAAGATGATTTGTCAAAGACACATTTAGCGAATATTCCATTAGTCCGCATCCCAAAAAGAGGTGTTCTCTGAAAATATTCAGATAGCGTAATCGGATGTCTGCTACCAATCCCTTCAAAGTGAAGCAGTCCCAATGAATAAAATATATGCAAAGTATTTAATGCAGCTGCTTTAATAAAAAAAAAATGGACAGTTAAGCATAGTATGACCTTTATAGCTGTAGTGGGGCTTGAGCAGATAGCGGTTGTTGCTGCGGTGAGCAGTTTGATTCTGAATCATCAGACAAAAGCTCCATAACTTACAACTAGCATTGCTGTATAACAGCAGTATACTCCCAATGGGTAATCTTTGACGACCAATACCAAAAGCTTACCATGGTTCGGCCACATTGGCAGAAGGCTAGGCATATTCTTTTCATTTTATTATCTATCCGTCTTCCACAATTCAGTTTATTTTGAAGTATAATTCCTAAGCATTTGACTTCCGTGGATAAGCTGAAAAGGGGTCTAGGACAACTCGGCGCCGCCATCTCGGCGCCGCCACTTCGGCGCCGCCATCTCGGCGCGGGGCCAGCTCGGCGCCGGGACAACTCGGCGCGGGGCCATCTCGGCGCCAGCCAACTCGGCGCGAGGCCATCTCGGCGCCGAATTTAAATTAGCAAACTACAGTGTGCACTACGTAAACAAATTATTATAAACAAATAATATATAAAGTGATCGCCAAAAAGCTGGCATCAAATGAAAAAAAATTATTTAGAATTTCTTGGAAAATCAAACACAGAGGTAATTTATTGCAAAGTGATTACAAATGGGCCAAACAAAAGTTGTCACGTGACTTCCGTTATCAGTAAAATTCAACATTTTTTAAAAATAATTACGAAAAATGCATTTACTACCCAAGATATGGACAACATTTACGAAACAAAGTTGTTTTCTGGCCTTGACATTGTTGAGTTAGCTAAAACTAACACATAATAGAAATCGTATGGAAATCTTGCTTAATTTCCTAAAAATTGTACTTTTTGGATTTACACAACTTCGAAAAACGCCATTTTTAATTAAGTAAAAATCACTCAATCTAGCTAATACGGTCTAAATAGGTTTTCGGACAAGCTGTCATCCTGTATAAAGTGAAATGTAAACATTACCAATATTTTTTTAAGTTGATTCTTTGCGTTTACCAGTAAATAAAGCTAAAAACATAAGCATTTTTTTTATTTACCACTTTTCCGAAATATCAAAACTAAAGGAGGTACAGGGTGTTAAAGTTTCAAATTAAAAACTAAACTTTGGCGCAAAGGCGGCTGGACAATTTTATTTTTGTTTATCTCTGTTGTCAAGCAATGATCTGTCAACTAGTCTTCCATTGTAATTTTCTTAATGTTATTGCTGCAATAATGGCTCATGTTTATGAAAATAGTGAATGAGTGAATATGCTTATTATTTACTGGGAGTGTCGTCAAAATGCCGCTGCCGCATCGCTCTTATAAGCGGAATGTGTGTGTAGAAGCGAATGCTGATAATTTTGATCATTTAAGTTAGATTAAGTTTAGTTTAATTTTCCTTAAGTAATATTAGTTCATACTTTTAAACTTTAACACCTTGTACCTCCGTTAGTTTTAATATTTCGCAAAAGTGGTAAATGGCTTACTTTTTTTAGCTTTATATCCTGGCAAAAGGAAAGAATCAACTTAAAAATCACCCTGTATATACAGTGTGTCCCCGGATAGGTGGAAAGACTCTTGTAAAAGGTAAACAATTCTCGATTTAAATTTTCATTTTTTGGGGTTCAGCCCTGCTAGGTTAAAGGCGAATTTCTAACAGCATTTCAGTTTTGAAAACTCAAGTATGCCTTGAAAGTTTTCAAAAAAACTATTTTTTGTACTCATGACTTCAAAATTCATATTTCCCGGTCATTCCCGCACTGCGGTGTTTTTTACTTTTCAACAAAAACTAGGGAAATTTTTTTTTGTAAATTTTTATATCAAACAGGGCTGCGCGAGCTATTGCGCGGTCTATTCTATTCAATTTACCACCATTTTTAGGCCTATTACGTTGGCCCATCTCCAAGGGGGCTCTTGGGGTTCCGCCCATCTTCAAAGGGGCCCTTGGAGCTTCGCCCCTCTCCTAGCTGCCCTCGGGGCTCTGCCCCTCTCCAAGGAGACCCTCGGGGCTCCGCTCATTTTCAAGCGGGCCCTCGGGGCTCCGCCCCTCTCCAAGGGGTCCTTCAGGGCTCCGCTCTTCTCCAAGGGAGCCCTCGGGGATCTGCTCCTCTTCAAGGAAGCAGTAGGGGCTTTGCTCCTCTCCAAAGCGGCCCTCGGGGCTCCGCCAATCTCTAAGGGAACCTTCAGGGCCTCGTCCCTCTCCGAGGGGGCCCTCGGGGCTCCGCGCATTTTCAAGCGGGCCGTTGGGGCTCCGCCCCTCTCCAAGGGTTCCGTCAGGGCCCCGCTCCTCTCCAAGGGGGCTCTCGGGGCTCCGCCCCTCTCCAAGGGGGCCCTTGGGCTTCGCCCCTCTCCAAGGCGACCCTCGGGGCTCCGCCCATCTCTAAGGGGGCCCTCGGGGTTCTGTCCCTCTTCAAGGGGGCCCTCGGGACACACACGTCTGGATCGTTCTCTTTTATTATATAGAGGATTGTCTCGTTGGTTTAATTGCGGCTGCAAACACCAGAGGCGCTGTAAATGTCGACAAAAACTAACAGGTGCGTAGGATAGGTATAAAAGTTTAGTGATTTGTGCTGTCAACTCAGTAAATTAGTAAAACACTAAATAATAATTTTTCCTACTACTGCTTCTAAAATCAAGCTTTCCGCCTTGTTGACCTAGGTCAAAAATTGATTGTTTTGAATCAGTTCATTGCGGCAGCCGTCATACGTAAGTATATAATCGTGAATCGTAATACATAGTAACATACATAAATTTTATATAAGCTTTCATGATTATATACCTAAGTCGGCTAGTGGTCAGCTATTTGAAAACGTCAAAGTTGACAGCTGTCACTGTGAATTTGATTTAAACCTATTTTCGCGATTTAAAGACACTTGTGCTTTATTTTGTGTATTGTCGGTGTTTAAGTGTCAAGGAAAATAAGAAATGGGCGATAAAATTCCAATTCCGATGTAAAAATTTGCACGTCGCTGGAAATTTTAGAAATGGCAAAAAACACCAGTTTAAACCTATTTTCGAAAATTTTACAGTCGTAGGAAAAATTTTGTATGCAACACGAGCGAAAAATGCATTAGGCGCTCGTTCGAGTTTTTGCATCATTTTTCGCTCTAGGTACATAAATAACTATTATAATTTTTTAAAATATTTTTAGTTATTCGTTACAAAAAACATTGTACCTAACTCCTTCGGGAAGAACAAAGTGTTCATTCGGGAAAATTACGAACTTGTTAGGTAAATAACTATTACTGTAGAGTAGCGTGTCTTTTATGTAGCAAATACGACAAAAAGTTATTAAGAGAAGTTGTTTAGAATCAACATCTAGGTTCCTATACCAAATTTCAAAATCCTCTGCCAACTTGATCTCTCACATTATCTTTTATGTTTAGATCCCATATCAAAGAATTTTACTTTTAACAAAGACGGCTATGGAAAAACAAACATTTTTCAAAAAGGTTTTTTATTTCATAATAAAAAAATTTTAAAAATAAAATGTTTTGATTTGGAAAATAAACATTAAAGAAATATTTGTCATATAAAAACCACTTTACTTAGAAAATGGCGTTTTTCAAAATTGTGTAAATCCAAAAACTGCTATTTTTCGGAATTTAAGCAAGATTTCAATGAGATTTTTTATTGTGTGGTAGTTTTAGCTGACTGAACAATCTCAAGGCCAGAAAACTTTTTTTCGTAAGATTTGTCTCTATCTTGACTAGTAAATGCATGCTTCGTAGTTATTTAAAAAAAAACCTAAAATTTTACTGATAACGGAAGTCATGTGACAACTTTTGTTTGGCTCATTTGTCGCCTCTGGTCGTCAGTGTTTGATTTTCCAAGAAATTCTCAATATTTTTTTTTCATTTGATGACAGTTTTTTGGCGATCACTTTATTTATTCATTTTTGATAATAATTTTTTTACGTAGTGCACAATGTAGTTTGCAAATTTGAATTCGGCGCCGAGATGGCCTCGCGCCGAGTTGGCTGGAGCCGAGATGGCGGCGCCGAGTTGTCCGGCTTCGGCTGAAAAGTATATCAAACAGGCAGGGTATTCACAGAACCTACATTTGTCTCTTTTTTGTGAATAAAGCCAACTCAGTCTTAGCAGGATTAACCAAAAGTGAGCGACTGTTGCCACCAGTTCTTTGTAAGTCTAATGGTAGAATTCACAGGATTTCAAAGTACACTTCCAAACCTTCCAGTTAGAACGATGGCTGTTAGTTATATCAATCGCGTCTCCTACTGTAGGATAGCCAGTTCTATTGGATTTTGCAAGAAGCTGACAACTACTGTGTCCCATCAAAGGCGCGACAGAATAGCTGCTTAAGGACAGCTACTTCGAACAACGCCTCTAATCATTAAGTTACTTGTATCTACTTAAGCTGCCCTCCATTGCAGCAGATTTTTTGATCACACAGGGTCAACTCCGTGCTGGTACAGAGCGTTGGTATTGAAAACTAAGGTTGTCTTGCCAAAGGCTCCTGCGATTTCAATGAAGGCTCCAAGAACGATATATGATTGGTCAGTCATTCTTATTTGTTTTTCAACTATAGCATACCTCCCTAAAATAAAGGCGCCTTCTTTAATGTTAAAAAACTGCAAAAATTTAGTTTAATCAGTGTTACATTGCAAAACCGTTCTTACGACACTTTAAAGAAACCAGCGATAATTTGGCACTTGTGACATCTAAAACAAAACAAAAGCAACAAACCAGTATCGGTATAAAATGACATTACAGCAGGCAAAAGACGTTGAAAGATTAGGGATAAAAAGCCTCCGGTTAGCTCATGACTACCTCAGCGTTAAAGTTGGGTTTACCTAATGTTGACAGTATGGCTTTACTGAAAGGTGGTTTATCGCTTATTTTGGGCACAACTGCATACAAGCCAGCAAAATGTATAAGACCCAGAGCAGCTACAGTTACTGCAGAAAGGTTCTCGGTAAGGGAATACTACTTGAGTTACTCAATATACACCTTAGCAGTAGAAATCTTTTAAAAATCAACTTTCTTTACATTTATAGTTCTCCTATTTGGTCTTCTGGAAGCACACTTTTTCCTTTTACTTAAACACTCATTATTTTTATAAAGCATTCAACTTCGATAAATTAACCTCAAGAGTAAAAATTTACAAAATTCCGTTTATTTCAAAGCCAATACAAAAAAACTGTTAAATAAAACGCAATTTATACGTCAAACTGAAACAAACAACACATTGGGGTCCCTAAAATTCCAAAGCGAAATACGGATTTCATAACAGGCGACATACATAAAATCTAACTATTTAGGTCCTTTTAAAGTCTGTCAACGGTGAGATAAATACAGGGTGTCTCAAAAAGAATGGGACACCGATTAGCCATATATTCCTTACGTCATAATAAATCTATTAAACCTAATATACCTTAGTACAAAGTCCCTTCATTAAGAAGTTATAGGGCCTTGAAGTTCAATTTTTTATTTCTTATTTTTTTGTTAATTTCCACAAATGTAGAGATATCAATTTGAATTTTGGTATACATAGTTATTATTATATACTGCACTAATAGAAAAAATTTCATACACTATCCTTGACTATAAAGGGTACTTTACCTAACTTTCAAAACTTTTTTTAGCTCTAACTTTGTTATATGTAAAACAATTTTAAATTTCAGGTTATTTTCTGAAATATAATTAAAAAGCACAAAAATAATGTATTCTTAGTTCTTAAGCATAAAAGCAACCGTTTACCGTAAAATGCCCATCAAAGGTTTTTGGTTGTCATTACGATGTGCAATTATCAAGTAGCCATGATCACAAAAACAATGGGTAATGATTGTAATCTAGTAAACAACAACAATAAATCAATTAATGAAGTTGGTGACATCAGGTTTTTGTCTTTTGTGCTTACGAAAATGCTGCGACATAACGAAACTTTCAGCATTGGAGAATTCGTTATGTAGCGGCATTTTCTTAAACATAAGAGAACAAATTCTTATGTCACTAATGTCATTAATTGATTTATCATTGTTTTTTACTAGATGACCATTGTTTTTGTGATCATGCCTACTTGATAATTACATGTGTGTGACAACCAAAAACCTTTGATAGGTATTTTAAGGCAAACGGTTGCTCCTACTCCTATGAAGTAAGAGTATATTATTTTTGTGTATTTTAATTTTCTTTCAGATAATAGCCTAAAATTTTAAAAAATGTTACAGATAACGAAGTTAGAGGTAAAAAAAGTTTTGAAAGTTAGGTAAAGTGCCCTTTAAAGTCAAGTCTAGTTTATGAAATTTTTCCTATTAGTGTAGTATATAATAGTAAGTATGTATACCAAAATTCAAATTGATATCTCTACATTTATGGAAATTAACAAAAAAATAAAAAATTAAAAATTAAACTTCAAGGCCCTATAACTTTTTACTGAAGGGACTTTGTACGAAGGTATATTAGGTTTAATCGATTTATTATGACGTAGGGAATCTATGGCTAATCGGTGTCCCATTCTTTTTGAGACACCCTGTATATGTCGCAGGAAGGCATTTCCGGGACAGTCATTTGTGTGATTTGTTTGCTGCTTATATATTTCTTTTACTTTTTCATACATACGCTTCCCGTTTTTCTCTCCTTTTAGCTTTTATCTCTAAAGTAGGCGCAAAGACCGCAGCAAAGACCCAGACTCGGCAACCAGTGGCAGTGTGTGTGCAGTGTTGTGTTTCCGTTATTCGTTATTTTATTATTGTTATTGTTATAATTTATTATTGTTGTTATTGTTACTAATTTTATGGATAGTTGAAAACCTCCAGGAAGTTTTGTAGCTAAATATAATCCGGTATTATATTAGCTTTCTTACCTGACCTCCCTCGCTACCGTTTTTTCTTGAGGGGGGAGTAATGATGTAATCGCATAGCTTATGTTTAGTTGTTAAATATCTTAAAATGTTCACATGCATTTTAATTTAGTGCTTATAGATTATAATATGGGGAATTATCTTCATGCAACTCTATGAAGTAACACCTTATCAGGTTGCTGCTTTCAAAGTCTGGAAAAATTTACTAGCGACCTGCTTGGATTGTCTACAATGGGCTGACGGAATGAATATTTGAGAGTAAAGAACGTGCGACATTAGCAATGCAAGTGATTGCACTTGGTAGTGTAATGATTGACATCTGCATATCTATAATTTTAAAATTAGAATTTCGCCCAAGGAAGACATTAAACCTCAACATATTCTGATTTACTGAATCTTATCAAGTGAATGGAAATAAAAATTACGAACCAGAGAACGGCAATAAAACTCAATGTAACTTGAAGGATCTTGTAACTAGCCCCGAACACCCCCAAAATGCAGCAGCTGCAAAAATCGACTAACAAAGTATGCATAAATGTTGCTAATTAAAATTTAACGTTTAACAAGACTATCTCAATTTCCGCACAATCTAAACTTGAGAGAACGGTACGGTAAAACGATAATCTGTAGGTTTATTCATAAAGCGTTATCAAATTAGCGGCACTCTACGGGGACCGGTGACAACAACGACACCCCTTAACTCTCCAAAAATGGAGTTTATTGTCTTTGTTCGAGACCACAAAACAATCCTCGGCGACCTCTCGCCTGTAATGCTCCCTTTATCAGTTAAAGGTAAGAGCCAACTTGTTTAATTTAAGCAGTGTAATAAAAGTACGGCTCCGTTTTTATGAGTGAATTGGTTACATTTGTGTGTGTGTCCCAATAAATGTGCGTACAAGCCTGTTCGCGGGTCGATGGGAGATTTCATCTTTGAAGCATCTTTCGTTGGCGTCTTGAAATTCCACAATCGTCGCCCACCAGCTTCAGTCACAGCTGCACGCGTGTACGACTCCGAAATATATTGTGCGAATTTGCCTTAAGACGAGCTAAGTATTAGAGGCGGCCTGAAATGAATTGCAGCTGCATAAAGTATCCGTGTTAGTTAATAGCTGCATCTGCTCCAAGCAGTAGCAACTTGAGTGCAGAGAAAATCTGCTAAGATCCATTTAAGACGCAGGTATTTCAAGAAACTGTAACTAATTACAGATTTCCAATAGCTGACGTTAGCCGTGTGAATCATATATTTTTAAGCTCACTTAATATCAGGTGCCAGAAAATTTCATTCATTTCCAAAATTAATAGGGCTGGTAGAATATCATTTAATCCTGGAGACATGAAATGCTTGAACGTTTTAACAGCCCATATCCCTTTTAGCTGTTTCTCCACCCGAGCTGCTACTCCATTGTCGTCTGCGGAAGGAGGTGAGGCACGGTACTCATACTCAGGTCAATGTAAATAAGTGAGAGAGCCTCCCAGAAAAGTTTGTTTCCATTAGCAACTCGTTTGTGTCAGTAAGCTCAGGCGTAAAAGTACCATACCATAGTTTTACGCAGGCGGGTTATTGAAATGAGTTGTAATAGATAAGATCGTCCCCAAACGGGAAGGTGTATTGGCGTTTAATATATCACAAGAGCTTCTTAAAATGGGTAATTTTTACGGAATATGTGTTGCTATATTCTTGATAATAAACCTTAGCGTATTTTTCTTGCAATTTGAACATGTTTAGTTCTTATCTTAAGCGTCTATATTTGACAAGAAGCTACCTATTTATTTTTCAGTATTAACAGTTACGGACATAAATATGCTATTGCTGTTAGCATTTGCAATATCCCTCCTCGTTAAAATTTCAAATAACCTCTATAATGCTGTATTTTATAGAAATTCCGTAGGAAAACTGAAATTTTATTTACCGTTTCGTCGACGATCATATTTTTGGTAGACTGCATTATTTTTTTTTTTTTAATTTATTGTAAGCAAAGTGGATTGTTACCAGAGATTGACGAACGATTGCAAACATTTCTCCAGAACGAAAACTACAAGTATGTATTTATATATGTGGCGGAGACGAACTGGGACCTGTGGATAGGCAAAGCTTTTTCCTCAGTCGACTAGATCTGTTCTGAACCGAACGACCATTCGACGTCGGGATAAAATTTACGCCGCTCCTCTATAAAGACTGGTCTATGAGTTGGAGTAACAAAACTACAGGCAATATCTATGCATACACAAATTACTTGGAGGTAGTCCAACGAGCACACCTTGAGGATTAAGTGCGCGTGAACATGGTTCACTCTCTAGTGAAAAATATCCAATCCCGCTATCAAAAGCTACTAATACAGAATTTATCAAGTAAATGCTAATATTACTCGAAATCATTATCACTTTCATTTTAGTGGTATTTAGCTTCAAATAACTAGCACTTACTAAGGAAGCCATTAAAATCTTTTCAGTTAGACCTTTTACCTAGACAAGTCCTCCTCGTCTATTTCTGATTTCCATTTGCACACTATGGTTATGCACTTGCTTTCTCAGACACTATGAACGTGCGTTTTTTGCTGAAAAAAATACATAGGTTTAATAGTTCAATAAGGGATTGTTTCAATCAATCATGCAAGCATTGCCTTTGTCTGGGAGCAGATAATGCAGTCTGTTTTTCATACAGGACGATATGCCCTGACCGCCCTGGATTTCCGATTCGCAAGCGGCACACACCGGCAGCCGTAATAATGGAGCTGCGATCGGGACTTCGACGGGAATAAAGTTCATTTTTCAGGATCCTTTGTCCGTGTGCGCGCACCATGCGTTAACACGGTGACAGCTAATGCAAAAACGTTTTGATTCAACATTAATTCATCTTGCTGTCACTAGCCTTCCACAGACTGATGAAATTCTTCTGATTCTAACCACACCAAATGATTGTCAACGCTGGAAATCCACATGGACAAAAATTTAATTTACTGCTCACATGTTCCACCTCTACTCCCTTGTATTGTGCACGGTAAATGCACCAGCTAACAGCAGTTTGCAATAGTCGAAGTTTTTTGTCTAACCGAACGAAAAGGGTATGTAGGATGAACCTAACCTAATACATTATTGGCTTGCGCCGGTAGGTCATCATGCATCCTCTTCATAAATAGTCAAATTGTAAAACTGAATTTTAGAAGGCAATGGCAAATGATTTCAATAAAATGTAGAAGAGACTCAAATAATTTTTGAACAGAAAAATAGTATATTTTCAAAGAAAAGGTGCAAATGTTTTGAGATTTTTTTCGTTCACATGCAAATTATTGCGTTTAAATTTCTCGAAACCAAAACTGCGTTAAAAATACCGCGAGACCGCAGCTAGAGTGGAATTTGAACAGTTTTTGTTGCGAGGAATTTGCAATAATTTGCATGTTGACGAAAAAAATCTTTAAAAAATTTTGCCTTGAGTGGTATTTTTAAAGATTATTCAACAATATGGGTAGATAATCTCTGAAACTTCTTTGTGGCGTGAATATGAAATATGGGTGTATGACTTTTACCATGTTCGACAGCACACATTTTTAACGTTTTTGGAATGTTCTGCATTAAAAGAGAACTTGTATAACATGCACTTATTAACATTTAGGGTACACTTTACAACAGTAACAATTTGCGTGCATCTTTGGGTACCGCCTAGAATGCAGTGCCCGTTTTACATTGCTGCAAGCGCTTTTGCCCCAAACTTACATTTTACACGTTACTTAATTATTGACAATAGAAGAACACATACACTACAGTTTTCCACTATTAATTCAATACTGGAGCTTACAACACGATTATTATGAGTTTTTAGAACGACGCTGATTTGGAAAATTTGACTTTGACGTTTTGGTGAAATGTCAGTCGAAGGCTACTCACTAAATTGAAATCATTGAAACCAATCGGGCTCGCTTGAAAACACTGTGACATTAGGTGTTTTCAATGACAGTCAATTTTGATTGGCCATTTCTGACAAATTGAACAATTTTCCTTGGTTCGTTCATTATAGTGTTGAATAATCACTTATAATACCATGAGTAGTCAAAGTTATGTCGAATATTTTTGCTGTGGTATCACGAATGTCCATTGCGCTTAGGTTCGATTAGGACGAGTGCGCTAGCACGAGTCTTAATCTCAAGCACAATGGACATGAGTGATACCACCGCAAAAATATTCTATTTAACTTTGACTAAGAATGGTATTCGAGGGACCATTCAATGAACCAAACTACTTTTTAAAATTAGTTTTCAGTAAATCTAGCAACAAACTACGCAATTTCTATAGTGACAGAACACTAATATTGACTTTTTCTATTAAAAATCACATTTGTTTAAAATATTCACTATACCACTAGTGAAAATTGTCGATCATTTTCACTAGTGAAAATTGTCAAAAAATATTCACTATACCACTAGTGAAAATTGTCGATTATTTTCACTAGTGAAAATTGTCAATATAGTTCATTTTTATTGGCTCAAAGACGTCAAATCTTGTATTTTTATTCGACAGTTTTTGAAACATGACAAGTGAGTTGAATAGTCCAATTATATCAATATCGGCAAGGAGTTAATTCAAACAAATTTACAAATATTGAAAGTTGCGAATTTCAAAAACTCTACGAAGTAATAAACATTTGTGAACATGATTAAAAGCAATAATAATTTCTAATAATTATCAAGATTGTCCACTTACGAGACTAATAATCACTTGGCTTTAGTTCAAGTGGCGTACTGTGTTTGCCAATAATTCAACACTCCAACAGCCATCAGAAAATTATCCTGGGAGAAAGTGATTTTTAATATGAGTTCTACGTACATTGCTCAATATACACAGATTTAAAGACATTACTAGAAAATATTGTGATACGACATTTTAGTCACTCACCCTATTTGAAGCCTAGGTAAGTATTTTTGGGAATTCTTTATTATTAAATATCCGAAAAAGTAAATAGTTATAAAACACGAGCTCAATCGTATCGAATTACTGGAACTCCGCTTAGATTCGGGGACATAAATCAGATCTACATGCTACCG
The DNA here is from genome assembly GCA_940337035.1 of Agriotes lineatus. Classification (NCBI taxonomy): domain Eukaryota; kingdom Metazoa; phylum Arthropoda; class Insecta; order Coleoptera; family Elateridae; genus Agriotes; species Agriotes lineatus. The sequence continues at coordinate 37,586 of CALNHX010010466.1, forward strand.
AAAATAGATAAGCCATATTTTACCGTAAGAAATTTGTATTATGCAAAGTAACTGGAAAGTTGTGGATTCAGATAAAATATCAACGTTTTGTCTTAAATTATTAACAACTGCTCATGAATCACTAGCAAATGACTTTGGTAAGGTGCCTGCCATGTTATCTAACTACAGGTAATGCTTCTCATATATACACAATGAGTTAGATCTAGCACGGTCTCAAGATTTTGTATGCATAAGCTGTTAGCTACATTATTTAACAAACATGTATAGCGTGTTCTTAAAGCGTAATACCAAAATTCTAGATAGATACACCATAATTGTAGCTGAATATGTCTGGATAAAGATTTCCATGAATGGCTAAGTTACAAATGAAGTCTTTTGAATTAATTGAATTAATACTACTTTGCTAATTATCATTGTTCAGTACTCCTTCGTGTGCTTACACTGACTGACTACATGCTCATTGCTCACCGAATCATCTAACATGTATTATAGCGAAGAACATACAGAGCAAATGGACGCGACACAATAATATATGCAAAAAAAATCATCGATGCCATCCGAGGAGAAACCTGTGCAAATGTATTATTCGAAAATAGTGGGTAAATTGCAAAAACCTAAAACATGCACAGTTTGGAAGGCAATCATGTAATTTTTTAATAACGAAAGGGTTACGTTTCTAAAGTAAAACTGGTAGTATATAATGTGATAATTGTTTGTTAATATCACAAATAATCTTAAACATGAATTACCTAAGTTAGTGCAAGTGTTCAAATATTAACCAATCATTAAAAGTTTTAAATTTTCCACTGAGTCACAATATTTGTCTTTGTATCTGTAAGAGTAAGTATTGCTATGATCTATCTGTGGGTATACGCATTAATTTTATACTTATACCTTTCAGATACGCATGCTCATATATTTACTCTTTTAAATGTCAAATTGACTTAACTTTAAATACTAATAGTTATATACTTCTTTCATTTTGTTAAATAACCCGATGCGCCAGTTACATTTATGTTATACTATTTTATATACTAGCTCAGTAATTAATTTTAAAACATGAAACTCTCTCTCTCAGCTAGTGACTAGCATTTTATGATTGTAGTAGGTTTTTAACAATTATTTTCGTTGCAAATTTAATATCGATTATGTAGATGTCTTCAATATAAAGTCTACATGGAGAGTTTCCTTAATTTCAGAATGTTATTGCATTTACATTTCTGATGATTACTTACTATAGTAATTATACGGTTTAATGTGTTGAGCATAAATCTTGCCTATCAGAAATATTTTAATTCACTCTGTGATATTCAATACTAGTCTAAACTCTTTATGATGTTTGTAGTTCCCTGTTACGTTGAAGTTCTCCAATGCAACTAAGAGATGAACTGCTACAGGTTCACAGAAAGTCCTTCCATTATCGGCACCATAGTCGAGTATGCTGACACTCCCATTATCAGGTACGTATCAAATGACATGTGAATTATTGGACTTTATCTTAATATGCAAATATCGAATCTCGAGTCACCTATGCTCTAGTACAAATTAGTTTATTAAAACATAATTATGTAGAATAAAATGTTTTTTAAAGGTTACACTAATCATCTAGCCTAGTTAGTATACCATTCTTAGTTACTGTTAAATTTTTACATTGATTATATAATTTGACATATTATATAAAATTAAATTACTTTACTATATCTTAAAATCTAAATTTTGTTCACATTCAATAACACAACTTCCATACACAGTCAAAAATATATGGAAATGCCAGCATAGCTTAACAAAATTTAGAAATCTACTCATTTTTATTCGCTTGTGTATATTAAAACTCCACATTTAGACCTGCACCGTTTTCCGTGTTCGCTACTCACTTATCCTTCCAAATTCCTTCTTAACATATTTTTTCTAAACTGCATTGTCCTTTATTATGTTCTATTTTTCAGTTTATCTTACTGTTTGTGCATGCTTTTGCTGCTTCGTTGAATCATCTACTACGTTATGACGTTATCAATGGAAATAAAGTGGCTCATTGTCACTTTCCAATAAAAATCAATTGTGTAATTTTAGTCCCATTCAGAATTAAGATATCTAGTTTTAGCTTTATTTATTAATTGTAAGCCGAATATTATAAAATTAATAAAAACATTTTTTTATTGAGCAAGTAAATCTCATTAAGGGTGGCTGTCCTCATCTTTTCATACAATAATCGAATTAATATTAGTTGCCGATGCAGAGAATTATCAGAGTATTTTATGTAACAGCCAGAAAAGGTAATTTCAAGACAAAAAACATCTAGAACTGATATACCTCCTACAATAATGCTATTCGGTACCACACACTAACAGGCTGATAGAAGATCTAAAAATATGCAGTAAAT
>CALNHX010010467.1:0-39957 GCA_940337035.1 Agriotes lineatus
CTCGAATACGAATTGAGTGAGTCAGAACCACGCCAATACTTATGACTGAAAATAACACTACAGTAGTTGAGTTGCCACTGTCACTGGTTTAGTGCCCAGAAAAAGATCAAAACGAAGACAGACATAAAAATAGACTTTGATAGTTAGAAAACAAGACAAGAATTTAGGAAAGACATACAAGACAACCACAGGGAGAATTCGTGAAGAACGGAAACCGAAAAACTTAGGAACAGTATACCCTTGTTCATTAAAATGTAGCGACAATGTATTAGATATCGGTAAGGAGACTGTGTGTAAGGCTTTTTGAGAAACAGTAAACGTAGAAAGACAAAGAGACTATATGATTTCTTATGTTGTTTCTAAAGAAGCTGTCAGAAGCAGAAAAGAAAACTCTCGTCAAAAGTTTTCCCAGACCTATTCTATTGCAGATGATGGTATGAACCAGAAAGTTGGTAAACGTTTTTTTACGCTCTTAATATTATTGTGGATATGTATAACTCGGCTTGGCTAAATAATAGTAGATTATTCAATAAGGGAGAGAAATTGCACTGAAGCAAAATAGCATTCTCTCTGAGTTACATATACTATTTTTTTCACGTTGCAGGAAGATTTAAAACTACAAACCTGTTTCTTTAAACGTCATTTATTGACATTTTAGTCACAATTATTTAAAAATTAGTAGCTTATGGTAAATTTTAAAGTTGGTGGCACTGTAAGGTTAGGTTTTGCGTCAGTTTGTGTCAAAACTGACGCAAACTTGATAACCTCGAATTTGACATAATTGTTATGTCAGTCATAATAAAAACTCCCTAGAAAAATTTTTGTCTTATTTAGTTTCTAGGGAGTAAATGTTTTACTTCTGTCACAATTTTGATGCTATAGAAACGGACTTCTACTCCCGGTAGTGGAAAAACTTGCCTTTTTTTAGGAAATATAAAAATTTACTGGTTACGGTACTCCTTAACAATTTATCAATGACACTACTTAATTCTTTTGCTCCGACTAGCCATTACGTTCACAAAACTCTAATCTCAGGGTTGAGTTTCTACACAGTTGATCATTTACGCAATTGTATGATAATTGCAAGAGTATGGCAAATGCTTCTTAATAACATTTCAACATCAAATAATGGTAGCGAAACGACATAGAATTTTGTGTTTAATTGTACTTTTAAAATAAGCAAGCTGTTGATAATTGCGTCACAGGTAAATAACAATGAAAATAAATGCAACTCCCTAACTATGCAAACCTGTTTATCGGTAACCAGAAACACAGTTTGCTCCAACGCTGTCTCGAGTCGAACTTCAAAAGGACACCAACCTGCTTCAGAGCCTTTTTGGGCCTCCCAGATGCTGTAAACTGTTCAAAACACGCCTTTTTCTTCCACTCTGCGCTGTCGTCTGCTCGCTGGAACCGCTTTGCTTCAAGGTGGCGGTAGCTGCTTCGACTGTGATGCTTTGGTGGCCTGCCTTACTGCTTGCCTGCCTTCGCTAACCACCAATGTCGCTGCTCTTCATCGCATCTGCTCTCAGGCTTCGTTTGATGGCCGAAATCGTCGCTGCGCTTCTTCAAATTGTGGCTGTGTGTCGAAGTTCGGAGTTTTGCTGATCCAATCTTGATTATTAACTGATTACCGAAAACTATGCACATACACACAAACTAGCCCCCGTCTGGATAACAATAATACAACCAATTGGAACTTAAAAAAACTTTAATTACACGAAGATTTACAACCATTTTATTTGGAAGCCCGCACACAACCTTCTACTTGGCTTCGCTTGGACGAGCTTTTTTTTTCTTGTTTACAAGGGTTGCTTAGCAACCTACTATATTCTATCTGATTCAATTGATCTTATAAATTAAATGCTCGTTTAGTCGAATTGTCAAATTTTATTGCGCTAACTTCACATTTGTTTTAAATGACATAATTTTCACTTTCTGGTTTTATTAAGCACTGTTACTCTTAAATTGCTGACTTACAGGTTGCTATATACAGGTTGCTTTATGCGCTTAAGCATGTTACATAATTTATTCAGTGTATCATTTACCCGTAACAGCATTGTCCACCAGCCTAGCATGTCGTACTGAATACAAGCTAACTGCACTATGTCTCTGTGACGCTTTGCCACCCCTTTTACTAACACAATCTGATTAGCATGTCTTACGTTACTTCCAATATCTGAACAGTTAACAAAATCATAGTAGCACTTATCATTTTAAATCATAATATCGAATTAAGTTCATCGAAACCCTGCCGATATCGTTTTTGGAACCTATTTGCTATTCTTAGTCTAATTAAATTATAAATTACTTATGAATTACGGTTTATAAATGTATCAATGTTTAATCCTGATAATATTTCTATCTGTAGCTATTAATAAAGTGCCAATTCTGTTCATGTTTGATTTCCATTTAATTAACAATTATTTAATAATAATAAAGGAGCCAGAATTGCCATAGCATATCATTCAGATATATCCAAAAAATTCGTACGAATTGCTTTTAAAAAAGCAAGTCAAAGTAGATCAGGTGTCCCCTCGGCAGATAGGAGACGTAAACATCATTCAAAGAAAATTATAATTTTTAATCCCAACTTGTCGGTAAATAATCACGTCCCCATGTGTCGACTGACCTACTAGCCAGGGTAAAACTTGTAGCAAAACTAAGTATCAACAGGTTGGAGTAATGTAACTATTAAAACTAATCCTACATCAGATTTAACACCCCTTTGAAAGACTTATTATTCAAGTATAGTCATGTAAATACTTAGCGACTGCTAGTGGGACGATTTTGTGTTTTAAGTATAGCGTGGTTCTGTAGCAGTTGACATAGATATAAATGATACTCTAAAGGAATTTTCGATAAGAAAATCAAGAAAGTTCTTGGTTGTTGAAAAGTGAGATATGTTACTTTTAATATTGTAATTGATATTTTGATGTCACCAGATTGTGAAATTAATAATAAATAAAAATGTTTGGTTTATATTAAGAATACTTCTCTATTTAGATTCACTCACCTCCCTAACCACCTAACTCGCAACCCAGAGGGTGCGGCAAATGGAACTTTGCAGACGCTTTTTTACTGATTGCGAAAATGTGTCACTAAAAGTGTTGCAATAAAAAGTATTTGTTTACGTAGCTCTTAATTCGGTTTTCCAAACATTAATTTTCGGTTTATAATTTCACAAAATATTAAAAATTTGCATTTTCATAGCTTATCAAGCTAGAAATAGATAAAAATGTAAATAAAATTAACCTACCGCTGCTTAAGAAACTATCCATCCTCGGTGTTTTTTGTACGATTAACTTGATAAGAGGCGTCCACGAATGGGGCCCCCAATTAATCCACTGCGAATTCCGGTTCAATGGGATTGCCGGGAACTGCCACTTAATAACCCTAACTTGGGTTCAGTTAGTTGTTGGAGTGAAACAAGACTTAACAAACACGAGTATATTGAGTAACAACGATTACAAACGTCACTGATGGACCGATGGTATTTTACAAAAGCTTCAACTGTTGTGACACGCTTGGATTGGCCACGCGAAAATAGCGAATTGCGCGTAACCGTAACACAAAACAACCTGGAAACGTCTTTACCAGGGAGTTAGACCGAAACGCAAACTAGCACAAAGCATAGCTGAACTTGCTTCCTCGAGGTTCTGAATCTAACTAACTCTGAATTTACAGCGAGCCGAACTCGCCAATTCATCAAGGAGGGGCAAGCTCAAACACTATTGGCTGAGGCGAATCTGCGTAGCCAATCGGAGCGTCGCACGTTATTTAGGAAAAATGCTTATTCTAAGAAACCTTAATGCTAAGCTCTCTCAATGAGGCAATTGAAAGAAATCCATAAACCCATGATTCCCAAATATGCTAAGTCGGCTTAAGTTCTATTAGAAAATGTATCCATCCGCTTAAAAGCCATTAAGGAAAGCTTACAAATTCCTTTCCAACATTAACAGAGGCAAACAAATACGGCAAGATGCAAATTTGACTTTACCACGACCTTTGAATGAGATAAAACAGTTATGACTTGAATTACATGATTAATTATAATCAAGAAGGTTTTGATGCACGCATCTGTGTGAATCAAACATGCCGCCCCCGAAGTGCCGACTATGGCACGACGTGATTAAATCCCAAAATTAAACTGAAATCTGACACTACCAAATAATCAAATGCATAACAAGAACTAATGACAGATGATAATCCAAGAGCCTTACAGATAACTTACAACTAGCATGAATACAAGCAAATAAACAACTAAACCTAGCAAAATGTTCAATTAGCGAAAACTACCAACTAAGAGCAAAGTCAATGTTTATTGCCCTTGATCGCAATGATCGTCTTTGGGTAGGATGTACACTTTACGCACCGAGCGTTTCAGGAGATTCCCTCGGGAATCGCGCACTTGCACCACACGCACAACACCATCCGCTCCTGGATATGCGGCCGAGATGATTGCAAGGGGCCAACGGTAGCTTGGAGATGCCTCGTCGTGGACGAGTACCACGTCGCCCACCTGGGGGGCTAGAGACGTGCTGGAGGACTTCCACTTAGGCCGGCGCTGCAGGAAGTGGAGGTAGTCCCGGGACCAGCGATCCCAAAACTGCTGGGACAGCCGCTGGACCAGCCCATAGCGGCTGAGACAATTTTCCGGTATGTCCTGGAGTTGGGCTTCCGGAAACGAAGTCAGCTTCCGACCGATCAAGAAGTGGGCAGGAGTAAGGACTTCGGGGAATGAGGCGTCGGTAGGGAGAACACAGAGTGGGCGGGAATTTAGTATCGCCTCCACTTGAGTCAGCATGGTGTAATACTCAACGAAAGTTAACTTTGCATTGCAAGATATTCGCCTTAAATAATATTTCAATAACTCTACCCCCGCTTCCCAAATGCCGCCAAAGTGCAGAGAGCGTGCCGGAATAAAATTCCACGTAATGCTATGTTTCGACAATTCGTCCCTTATGCATTGCCCACTAGAGCCTGACAGGATATTTTTTAATTCCGATAGCTGATTTCTGGCACCGGTGAAACTGGAATAGCGCCAGAAAAGTTCAAATTCTGGGACGCGATGGTGAAGAGTGGCCACTACTGGGCGCGACTCTTGGGCTGCTAGCTTACCCGAATCAATTTCAACGGGCTGGGGTTTTAAGTCCGCCTGTGACAAAAACTCTGGCCCGTGCCACCACAAGCGCGAGTTGAGTAACTCCTGGGGTAACATTCCCCTGCTAATTATATCGGACGGGTTGCAATTTGTACGCACGTGAAACCATTCTTCCCTATTGCTTAGTTCGTGAATCTCGGACACCCGGTTCGCGACGAACGTCTTCCAATTACTCGCATCCTTATTTATCCAGTGCAGAGTTATGGTGGAGTCCGACCAATAGTACACGCGGTCAAATTTAAATGCGGAGGAATCGAGTATAGTTTTAATCAAACGAGCCAACAGTAAGGCTGCGCAAAGCTCCAAACGAGGCAAGGATATTGTTTTTAATGGAGCGACCCTTGTCTTAGCACAAAGCAAATTGGTGGTGACATTACCGCGCGCGTCAACGCAACGTATATACACGGCGCACCCATAGGCTACAGAACTCGCGTCCGCAAATCCGTGGAGATCTATCGAATTTATGTCATCGCAAATTACCCGTCTCGGAATTGCCAACGAGCCCAAAGAGCGTAATGAAGAATGGAGTTCGTCGTATCTGGAGCGCATCTCCATGGGCACCGTTTCGTCCCATGACAACTTCAACTGCCAAAGCCGTTGCACGAGAAGTTTCAAAGTTAGAACGCTTGGACCAAGTAGTCCCAAGGGATCGAATACTTGAGCCATACTAGAGAGTATAGCCCGCTTGGTAACTGATTTGCAACAGCTAGGGTTCACTCTGTAACTTAGCACGTCCCGCCGAGTATCCCAAAAAATGCCGAGAGTTTTCTCCGTGGCGTCTTCCGTCAAAGAAATGGGCTCCACGCTGCCGCGATCCACACCAATGGCGCTAGCTACTTCACTGTCGTTGGATGCCCACTTTCGCAATTCAAACCCGTACCCCGACAAAGCGCTACTAATTTCGAATTGCGTTTTTATGGCTTCCGCCCTATTTTCAAAACCAGTCAGTAGGTCGTCTACATAAAAATCCCGGCTAATTCTTAATGAGGCCTCTGGAAGCGATGCTTCGATTTCCTGGGCGATTTGTATCAAGCACCTAGTTGCTAGGTACGAGGCTGATTTAGTACCGTAGGTGACCGTTAATAATTTGAAGCATTTTACCGCTGAGGTTTTGTCGTCACGCCATAAAATTAATTGGTATTGCGTCTGCGAGGGGTCCACGAGAATTTGCCTATACATTTTGGCGCAATCTGCTTTCAGCACGTACTTGAATTGCCTAAAGCGACAAAGAATTGCAAACAACGACTGCTGGACCACTGGGCCCTTATGTTGAAGGTCGTTAAGCGATACTCCGGAGGAGGACGCACAACTGCCGTCAAAAACAACGCGATGTTTGGTCGTTGAACTGTCCTCCTTTATGACTGGCAAATGTGGTAAATAAAACCGAGGATGAGGAAGGCTCGCTTCGTCGTCCACCTTGCTCAAGTGACCAAGCGACTCGTATTCTTTGAGAAATGCGGAATACGCGGTTTTCAACTCGGGATTTTTTGACAATTTGTTTTCTAATGAATAGAAACGCTTTAACGCTATACCGCGCGAGTCTCCCAGCGATGGAGCATCTTTCCTGAAAGGTATGCTCACGATGAACCTACGCGGCTCCGACGACGCCCGTTTCGTAGTCGATTGAAAATGGTCTTCGCAAAATTTGTCATCAGCAGAGAGTCGGCCTGATGAACCGTACGCCCCCTCGATTTCCCAAAATCTCTGAATGCCGTGCTCGATGCCGGTTACACTTAAATGAACTCTATTTGAACGAATGAGCGCTCGATTTTCGACATTCATGTTTCCGCCTAAAACCCAACCAAAAAGAGTTTTTGTTAAGAATGGCTTCTCTGGGCCCAATTTCACCTGTCCCTGACAGAGCACTTGCCAAAAGACATTCGCGCCTAATAAAAGATCAATCTTTCCCGGTGTATTACAATCTGAATCGGCTAGCACAATGTTTGGCGGGATCTTCAAATCCCTCAACGAGAAAGAAAGAGCCGGCAGAGGGTCCGTAATTTTGTCTAACACAACACAGCTCAAAATGTCCTCGTATTTCCCGTTGCGGGAGCGGATTCGAACGTTTGCTCTGAATTCAGCGTTCAGAGCCCTGGCACCAACACCCGACAGTGAGGTGATATTACCTCGTTTCGCAATCTTCAAATTTTGACACAAGTCGGCGCTAACTAAGTTAAGTTGGGATCCGGGGTCCAAAAGAGCTTTTGCCCGGGAAAATGACCCGGAGGATCCTTCTACGAATACGCTAACCGTGGACAATAAAACTTGCGCTGGCGCCGCGATTGCAGGACGGCTACAAGCTGCTGAAACGGATGCGACGGGTGCCTCGCTCGGGGCGACGGCCCCGACCTCCCGTGCGTAGCTGCTGGTTTCTGGAGGTCCAGGACGCGGCGACGGAATATTTTCGTGCGCGTCGCGCTTTGGACGCAAACACAGTAAAGTATGGTGCTTTTTTCTGCATACGCGACATCTCGACGATGTGCATTTTACCACGAAATGTCCGGGCTTGAGACAATTGTTGCATAATTTCAAACGACGCCCCTCTTCGATACGAGCGTTTACCGACAATTTTGAAAATGATTCGCAAGCGCTAATCGAATGATTACTATTTTTGCAAAAATCACAAGAGTGATTACCTTGCTCTCTGGCTACATGAGCGCGTGCATGACTTTTTTGCTCGGATCCCTGATTTCCCAAACTCGAACCTATTTTCGCAGCTTCCAGCGAACCTAATAAGTGACTTTTGCTTTCTAAAAAATCTAACAACTCTCGCAAAGTAGGAAATTGTCCGGCATGTTTGCATAATTCCCAGTCAGTCTGCATTGCTGAGCTGAGCTTCGAAACTATGATATGTATTAGTATGGTGTCGACTGTGGGTTCCCCGTACGCCTTTAAAATTTCCAAAATTCTAACTACACTATCGAGCAGCCTTTGAACAGACGAATGTGAATCCTTTTTTACGTTCTCTAAACTGAATAACGCATTTATGTTTGATTTTACTATCAGTTTCTTATTTTCAAATCGCTTGACTAGGATATCCCAAGCAATGGTATAGTTATCGTTGGTAACTTTTAACCACGAGATTGAACTAGCAGCTTCTCCCTTAAGGGAAGAAATCAAATAGTAAAATTTCTGAACGTTGGTCAAATTAGCGTTGTTATGAATAAGCGACGTAAAGGAGTCATGAAATTGAACCCAATTCTCGAATTTCCCCGAAAATGAAGGCAAATCTAAGGGTGGTAATCTTAATCCAGCGAGCTCTCCTGAAGGGCCACTTTGCAAAGAATTTTGACCTAGATTCGGTTTTATACCCGGACTGATCTTATTTTTTGATAAGAATTCCTCGACTGTGCTACTAATCTCGCTAAAATGAGTCATAAAAGAGTCGAATTCATTGAAAAGTTCATCAAAGTGTTCAGCGTCGGCCTCCATTAGGCCCTCCATTGACTTCTCATACTCATCCAACAAATTTTGGAAACAACTAAACTCTTTTGACAAGCTGCCGACCTCGTGAGCCTTCACGGGGCTGGACGAAGAAATTCTATGAAATAGAGTTTCGAAACGATCTACTTTGGCTTTTATGAATTTGCAACGAGTGGTTAAAGCACGAGTTTCCGACATGACCGCTGATGCCGAACGAGTTTCCACCATGACTGACACAAGCAAAAAACAACACTAAACGAAGGTGTAATGGAAAAGGACTTACTTTTGATTTGAGAACGCAGTAACTTCTTGACGAACAGAAAACCAACCCGCTGCCGATCGCTGCCGCTTGACGTGGGACCTGGACTCGGTGTAAGCTCTCGATGGTTGAATTTCCTGGTGTTGGCGAAGCTTCTTGACGCTCTCCGACGAAATGATGTTGGAGCGATTGCATGCACCAGCTACTGGAAACTTGTACACTCGCGTTTTTTAGCTTCTTCCAAATCCGGCTCGAAGGACCAATGTTTTTTGTACGATTAACTTGATAAGAGGCGTCCACGAATGGGGCCCCCAATTAATCCACTGCGAATTCCGGTTCAATGGGATTGCCGGAACTGCCACTTAATAACCCTAACTTGGGTTCAGTTAGTTGTTGGAGTGAAACAAGACTTAACAAACACGAGTATATTGAGTAACAACGATTACAAACGTCACTGATGGACCGATGGTATTTTACAAAAGCTTCAACTGTTGTGACACGCTTGGATTGGCCACGCGAAAATAGCGAATTGCGCGTAACCGTAACACAAAACAACCTGGAAACGTCTTTACCAGGGAGTTAGACCGAAACGCAAACTAGCACAAAGCATAGCTGAACTTGCTTCCTCGAGGTTCTGAATCTAACTAACTCTGAATTTACAGCGAGCCGAACTCGCCAATTCATCAAGGAGGGGCAAGCTCAAACACTATTGGCTGAGGCGAATCTGCGTAGCCAATCGGAGCGTCGCACGTTATTTAGGAAAAATGCTTATTCTAAGAAACCTTAATGCTAAGCTCTCTCAATGAGGCAATTGAAAGAAATCCATAAACCCATGATTCCCAAATATGCTAAGTCGGCTTAAGTTCTATTAGAAAATGTATCCATCCGCTTAAAAGCCATTAAGGAAAGCTTACAAATTCCTTTCCAACATTAACAGAGGCAAACAAATACGGCAAGATGCAAATTTGACTTTACCACGACCTTTGAATGAGATAAAACAGTTATGACTTGAATTACATGATTAATTATAATCAAGAAGGTTTTGATGCACGCATCTGTGTGAATCAAACACTCGGCATAGTGCGTATTGCATATGGAAAAAATACAATTCATAATGGCTGTACAAAAATAGAAAATGAAGAGAATAATATAAATGTAACGTATAAAGTACAGTAAATATAATATATTTTACAATTTGAAAAATCTACAAAGAGCTCTTCACGGAACTTCCCTTGCAAGTAGAAGTTTTGAAACTAAATATTTTGAGAATATCAAAGGAAAAAAGAATTTAATTATTTAAGGACTGTATTATTTGGTTTAAAATATATTTTTTTTGTCAAGGGTAAAAATCTGACCTATGTGCAAAATATTACTGTTATTGAACTAATAGTTCTAGAATTAAAGTAAAAATTGGAAGAATTAAATTTTTTAAAGTACTCACCGTGTATAAATTTGACCGACTTTTTCTCAGTTTTACGCCGGGTAAACATATAATCCGCATGAAAAATACCATCCTTCTTCAACAAATAGTTTTTGAGATATACCGCCAACAGGCAGACAGACAGACGGATGGAATTGAGAAAACCTGTTTTTCTTCATCTAAGGACCCTAAAACGTGAAGATCTGAAGAAATCTGGGAAGGTGATTTTTTTCGCGATGACAATACTTTTTTCGTCTTTTGGACGGGGAAAGTAAAAAAGGTGCAATGCAGATCCGGTGGTCGCCGATGGTTATCGCAGGTTGAGCGTCATTGGCAAGAATGTCCTGGAATATCTCGGGAAGGTCCTGCGGGTCACCGAGGAGAATGAATGGAGCAAATCTCTCCTCCGTCTTAGGGCACTTGGCCTCTAGTGGTGACGATATGGTATTGGTAATTTTGGATCACTCGTTGAAACAAAATGTTAAAATACTGAACTTTATTACATGCAGTCAAAAACATCGCATTCGACATGGAGACCTAGACGAGAAAAATAGCTTCATCGATTCACTTTATGCTTCAGCAAACGAAATTAATAGAAATATCTCTATAAGATTAAGAAACGTTAAGTTTACATTTGAAATCTGATTAAAAAGGTAATTAAATGCAGTGAATTCTCAATTATCTGAGAGAGGGTCACGTATGATTCAAAATCATTGAAAATCCAAAAGGCAGGCAAAGGTAGTCATACACATAATAAAGACTTACGTAAATTTCATTTAACCTTACTTTTCTTAATATAGAAACTGCAATGCTTCCTGGTATATTTATTTAATAATATCATTCCTTAATTTTGTCCCAAATAAGTGGGTAACTCTTATTGGATCTAGGTTCGATTTAAATTCACTTTGGCTGATTCAAAGAATACCAAATAACAGAAATAACATTTATTCATCAGCTATGTACAATTGGAAAATAACTAAATGGATAATTCATAAATCTGTACAAAGTAAATTCTATCTTCGGCTTGATGTCGGGAAGGTAGGCAACCTCAATTGCCTGCGTGTTCGTCCGGGATCCCCGGTATGGGCGGTCGCTGGAACCAACAGGAGATTATGCTAGCGTTGGCAGAACTGTAAAATGGCAATCGATTATTGACGGCTGGCGGTATTGCAAAACAACTTAAATTATTATGGTTTGTTTTAATAACAAAGAATTAACTGAGGGTATGATATTGTTACCATATCTTTATATATATAATTCTTCTGTACGTCTGTGTGTGACTGAACTCCTCCTAAACGGCTGGACCGATTTTGATGAAATTTCTTGTGCGTTTGAGTGGGTCCCTTGATGGTTTATATTTACAATTGGACCCGGTAGGTGGGGCTGAGAAATCTTAAAAAAACTTTTTTTTTGTCAAGATTGCAGCATCACCTACCGGGTCCAATTGTGAATCAACCATCCAGGGACCCACTCAAACACACAAGAAATTTCATCAAAATCGATTTAGCCGTTTAGGAGGAGTTCAGTCACATACACACGTACAGAGGAATTATATATATAAAGCTCTTCTTCAGCTGGGGCCGCGGAATCGGCCTGGAGAAGCGAAGTTTGCTTTACCGGAATAATTCTCTGATTAATTATTCTCCAGTTCGCAGAACAATTTTGGTTTGTTACGTTGTTCTCGCCTTCGCGGGCATCAAGGCGGTAAGGAAAAAATGCGCAGCGTCTGTTTTCTCGTTTCACTCGCTAACAACGGCGAACTTGCCGTCTCGAGAGCTTTGAGGTTCTTGTAACGCCAAAAACGCGAAGATTAAGCGCTTTTAATTTCAGATAAAAGTTCAGTAGCGCTTAATCAGGAGCGAAACGTTACAAAACAACATGGGTGAGTTTATTCAGCCATGAAATAATCATCGATTACTGTCTGCTGCCGTGTTCGACAAATTAGCCCAATTTGTGACACATCGCCTATACTACACTTTATTTGTAACGTTATAAATGTCCCTGCAAAAGGCATTCTGGATTTATATCTCGGATAGGCTCAAATCGGAGAAAATGTTCACCATCTAAAATGTATATGGTTAGGAAAACACAATATAATTACCAACGATATATTATTGATAACTATACTTATAATTACAAAATAACTAAATTATATATTAATAAAAATTAGCAATTTTCTTGGGGGCTGTGTTTCTTTGCTCCTTGGTAAACTGCAACCCATTCAGCGGATAGGTGTGAGTGGCGGCTGCATCTGACCTGGAGTGCAAGTGTCCGCAGTGCGGCTTCCAGATAAGCGATTTGTTAACAAATCGTGCTCTGCAAACATACGCATAAATTAACAAGATTAGGGGATACCGGTGGCTCCGGGCATGCGTAAGGGTTGATGCAGGTTGTGAAGGTGGCTCAGGAGGGCAGTTCGTTTTTCCAGGAGTACTCGTGCCATGAAATCGGACTTGGTGAAGTTTGCTAATTTCAGCTCGGGATATGGATTTGAGAGCTCGGCATACGCTTGCGGCAAGAACCTCTGGGTTCAGGCTTGATTTGTCTTTGGGCTTCTGGACGACGTCGTTGGTCGCACAATGCGGTCTTTTCAGGTAAGTTTACTAATGCGGCTATATTGCTTGAGCCGCTTTCGTGCGGAACGTGTAGTATGATTCCTACAGGTACCGTTATTCATTAATTTTTAATGCTCTTACTGCTTACGGTCGGGAGGGAGGGGGGGTTGAATCAACGGGAGGCAGGGAGGAGACAGATGAGCGTTATCACATTCTAAACGAATAGGCTAGATGCTGCTGGAATCGATAGGAGACAGATGAACGCTATCACATTCTAACATCTAGGTCGGACTAAAGGCTGCAGATGTTAGGAGACAGATAAACACTATTACGTTCTAACATCTAGGTCAGGCTAGAGGCTGGAGATGTTAGGAGACCGATAACCGCTATCACATTCTAACATCAGGAGGGGATTTAGGGAGGGAAGTCTTGGACTCAAGTGAGGCTGCTGGTCGGGACCAGTGGACTCAAGTAATCTAAATGGTCGAGAAACCTGCTTTTATATCCTTTAAACTGCGTTATCAAAATGGCCACTTTAGGCATCGTTAAGTAGGAGGCGGCACTGGAGTTGTTTTTTCGTGTCTTTGCGCATAGCGGGTACGAGTTTGCTGTCACTAGTTCGAGCGCTGGTTAGTTGTAACGCCTGATAACTCTTAAATGAGCGATGCACAAATTAAATACATTGCTTAATTTCATTTTATAAATTTATGCAGATGCTAGCGTTACACATTTACCGAATCAATTCAGTAAAATCTGCAACCCAACTACAAATATCAGCGATAAGTTAATTATTACTATGATTTCATTAAAATTTAGATCATAGGATGTATGTATAATGTAAAGGTTATATTTGTTCCAAATTTGACAACTGTTTTTGCAAAGCTTAAAATTGTAAAATTGTCCGGTATTTTGTTCAAAGAATTCAGCTGATCTTGACAAGAGAATAAATTCGCCTCTAGAAATCGCGACAAAAAGCGCTCTGAGGGGCTTATGAGCAAAGATTCATATTAGAGACATGACACGTTGATTATGGCATTAATAAAGACAGCAGAAAAGTCATGTACACATATCTCCCATCCACATTTTCTGTCAAGTCATATTAGTGATCTAGCTGATATTTGTAACTTGGGTTGCAGATTTTACTGACTCGATTCGGCGAATGAAGTGCAGTAACACTGGTTGTCGGCATGGTTAACCGCAATCAGGATGTCCGCTTTGCACTGTCGTTGATAAAAACCGAATTTAGAGTAGTCTTTAGATGTTTAGATGAAGCAAAGCAAAATTCTCTATTTTTTTTTTCATTAAAGTAAACTGCAAATTAAAGATATTTTGTGATTCTGCATAGCTGGAAGTGTTTTCGTCATAAAAGAGTCTTCAACTGAAAAACCAATAAAAACATAATGTTTAAAGCAATAAAGTCGCTGTTAACATTAAGTATAAGTGAGTTTTTTAAAATTTAATATGGCCATGCGGAAACTAGAAAATTGAGTAAAACGTTTTATGAACACTTTGTTGCAATATAATAATTGAGCTCCCATTTCGAAAATATGTTTCTCAAGTAATAAAAGCATTTATAATGTGTAATTTAATACTAAACATTCATGGGAAACCAATGAACTCACTTAGTAGTTTTGAAGTGTCATAAAACTTTAGAACTTCAAGGTTAAAAAACAAACAAAGAAGCTGTTCTTGTAGTTCAGCATATAATGACACTGGCAAAAATGTAATTCTTTATAAATTTAAGTTAATGCCGTGTTTGGGTCAAAACGCACAGTCATGATCTGTTCTAATTATTTAACAACTTGCTGTCCTCGCAACTGCAATTACACCAAAGCGTATTACGAGCTAGCGAACATTGAAACAGCCCACAGCTTGGGCCAAATATAGCAAAGCAGAACTGCTGAGTCAATCTACAAAACGATATATCTCCAAATCTTCAGCTCAGACGGGTGCTTGGACCGGTTCTAGAATCGAATCTAGAAAAAGCCTTAATTGTTATCGATTCGATTAATCGAGCTTGCTTTTTGCGCAATGGAAGCAGTCGCAACAATTAAGTGGCAGCAAGCGGTAAAACAAAGATCGTTGCGACCTTAAACTCGCCGTTCCGTAATGACCGTTGAATGTGTGAAGTTTTCAAGGGTACTACTTACGACAAAAACGTTTTCATGTTGCTGAAATATAGTTATTAGTGTTCCGCCAAGCTGCACTAACTACCAGGGCGAAGCATGGCTAAAACAGAACGAGTATTTGTACCAGGAAAAGACGAGTGTTCGCTAATCATGCCCAGTAATTGTAAAATGGCATGTCGATCTGGTTTTTCTGAATTCACGGACTTTGTCGAAAGTGCCCAGCGGCTGGTAATAGTTGATTGAACCCACACTCGGACTGCAGTTATAGCGGAAAATACTTTAATTTTCCAGCTGAAGACTTTTTCAATGTGATGGTAGTGTTATTGTAAGCAGTGGTTGCAATTTTAAAAATTTGGTGTGATACACGCACACAACTTCCTTTACAGTGATCTTATAATTGACCAAAAATTTGATTTTTAATTTTTAAGCATTTGTCAAAATTTTTTAAAAATTACAAATACTACAGAAACCGTACAAAATAGAGCGTTAGTGTAGGAGACTAATTTTCACTAAAATTTTAAGCTGAATTCAAAAATGTAATAATATACCGGGTGTTCTATTTAAAATAGAAGTTAATAAAAAAATTTGGAAAAAACAAAAGAAACCCATTTTAGAGGTATTTAACTGGAAAATCATCTATCTCACATTAATACACATTAAAAATGTAAAGTTTGAACAACATCGTTTAAACCGTTTTTTAAAATCGAAAAAAACTGAAGAATCACAAGAGTAAACACCATACTTCCGGTTATACAATTTTCTTCAAAAGCTTGCTGTCGCATCTAGATAGTACACAAAAGTTATATATAAAGTTTCAACGCCATACCTCTTTTCGTTTTTGAGATATTCTGTTCACAGGCACACATACACACAGACAGACAGACCAATGAACAAAAACATGTTTTTTGGGTCAGAGTACTCTAAAACGTGAAGATCTGTTAAAAACTCAATTTCGAATTTTTGGAGTGAATCCAATACTTCCTTTATCACCTCTAATTAAGTTCTTTTTTGACAAATTCTATGTAAAAATTAGGTTTAGGATATAGCATATTCCACCAATCACCACCGCATTGAACGACCAATTTTGAATTATGGCAGTTTATTATTTATGTGTATATTATCTCTAGGTGTATGTAAATTTAAGTAAATTTAAGTAAGTAAATTTATTCATCAAGATAGATGTTTACAAAAAAAGACACATAATTCATTTACAAACAGATTTGACATAGTTAGAACATAACCTTTTAAATTGCGATACATTTGTTGCCTGTTTCGCTTCATCAGGCATTTCATTATATAATTTTAAACCTTTGTAATATAGATTTTTTTGTGAACACGCTTTCGTTGTTGTAGGTAATCTAAAATTATTTACACTTCTTGTCTCATAACTATGTATATCTCTATTGTATACAATAAATTTATTTAAATATGCAGGTAATTTGTTATTAACAATTTTAAAGATCAGAATTAAAGTATATGTGGGTAGATATATAAAATAACTTTTCTTTACGCTACAATTACATGATAACAAAATTACGTTTCACATAAGCTTGCTCATTTCTTTACTACTTTAAATATCAGGTTAACCTAAGATAGTTAGGATTATGTATTTCTTCATATTAAGAATTTACCCGGTACACTAAATATGTTCTGTTAAATACATTTCAATACTGGCTCACTTGGACAACTTTAAAACATGAAACTTTTTACTCAAATTGGGACATGCATATAACTGTTCTACATTTTAAATTACCCTATATCGGTTATATGAATTTCTTTAATATAAAGTGTACGTTGATAGTTTACCTTTGAACTCAGCAGCTCTTATTGTAGCATTTGCTCTTAAATTAAAATTCTAATGATACTTTAAAGAGTATTTGAATTTAATTCATAGCGTTATCAAGCGTTTACATCCAGCCGTCGCGACAAAAGAAGATAACAGAATCTTAATGCCGATGCGCGAGCCGCACAAAAGAACCGCAGGAGTGTTTCCCCTCCCACAGAGTAGGGAGCACGGGTGCCGATAAGAGCGCAGGAAACCTATATAAGGAGAACAGATGGCCGCTCCAAGATATCTTGAGATTAATTTCCAGATACCTTCCTTCAGATCCTGATCTGATTTTATTTTATCCTGACAGCGTATCTGTCTAGTGAAACAAAATCAGTTATAATAAGCCCTGAGAGAGATGACAGCGTATCTGTCAGCCTATGAGTGGATTTAACTTCCTTGTAATCTGCATAATCAGACCGCCGTTAACTGCAAGTCGAGACTGCGGCCCCTGCAAGCTAACTTCGTTGTAATCCGCATAACCAGACCGCCGTTAATTGCAAGTCGAGACCGCTACATCTGCAAGTTAATTTTCCTGTAATCCGTCGAACCAGACCGCCGTTGATATTTTGTCCGTATTCGCTTGAATCCAGAGCGTAAACTTTAATTCTACTCAAGAAAGCCGCATTTCAACGAACTTAATTTTGTTGACATTAAAACAATCCGATATTTCTACCGCCGCAAACCACATACCAGAAGCCACCATCTGAAGATCACTAGATAAGGCGCTCACCTGTAAAACCAGCCGCCAATGCCCTGAAAGCTGTCCAAAAACCCACAGGCGAAGGCATTACAGTTCCAGTACGCCGCCATTTAACAGAGGAAATTTCGAGGCCGCCGCTGTGTTAAAAATCCCGGGTGCGCCGGTCGCTAGATCCCAAGTGAAACGCCGGGAATAATCACGGATCGCCCTGCTGTTCATGAAGGTAGCTCCGGATGCAGGTAACCTTTACCAGCTTGCTATTTAATCCGGAGTATTTGCAGTAGCCATCTTCTGTAAACAACTCGTTTTTACCACTGCTGCAAAAGAACTAAAACCGCTCCCAGTGAAACCAAAATGCGTAACCTGTAAGCAAGACATCCGACCTAATTGAAGTCACTGTTAGAAGTTCCGGCGTGCGTTATAGCGAGCCATCACCAGCAGTCCTGCAGTACTCCCATGGGACTGAGGTTGCAGCCCCGAGGTTGCAGTCCCATCCAGGAAAGCAAACACCGCCCTCGTTATTGTTCATGTATTTATTGAAATAGAATTCATTTTGATTTATTAATGTACCTATTTAAACACATTATATTTGTTTATGAAATTTTCCTGTGCTATTGCTTATCTATTCTATATTTGAGCCAAAAGTAATTCTCTAACTAGAACTAACCGAGGTATAGATTTTGGCGCCCTTACATTATGAATAGCGCTATCACACTAGTATTACTGAGCTAACAAATCTAAATACTGTATTTGTATCTTTAAATATAATTATTTATTTAATATTACATGCCGAAGCACACATCCATAGCAATACTTGTTCATGATGTGGGTCAAAGTATTATCAATTGTATTTTTTATACTATCCGACAACTTTGAAGATTTTTTGCCATTATGGAGCTTTGCTAATTCCACTGAATGACGAATCAATTTCTTCATATTCTATAATTAATTGTTTGGTTATAGCAATTTATCTTATTATGTAACAAGTCCTGTACTATGTCGCCTAGCCATATAAATCAAGGTCGTCCCTTTACGTTTCTATCTTTGAGCTTGCATTCCATATTAACATTTGCAATTTATGATTCTCTACTTTGTTTTACATCTGATAACTATAATATTATATATGATAGTGTATTGTTTCATTGTATCTCTCACTTAATTTCTTTTTTATTTAAAAATTTATCATACTGCGCTATCTAATTGTTTAATTTCGTATTCTACTTATTACTACTGTACTCCCTCCACATGGGTACTATTTGTATGCAGTATACTTTTATTTTTAATTTATTTTACTATATTCCTATATATATGTCATCACTTTATTCTGATCCATTTTGGATTAGATTCTGTTAGTACTTTACAACTTTTGCTTTTTTCTTTTTCCTTGTAGATCATAACCTTTCTTTATCTTTCCGAAATCATATTTCAATACATTTCCATCTTTCAATCCCTGCATTTAAAATCTGTTTTTATTCTATGTGTTGCAACATATTTTATTAGTTGAATGGGTATATTTATGCTTCAGTGTTTTTTGTTTGTTTGTTGTACAATAGTATAAAAATACTGGTTAATGTACCCTTGCAATTTAGGTTTACTTAATTAATTTTGATATTGAAGTTAATGCTATCCTCATGTAATAAAAGCTTTGTACATTTCTAACGAGGCAGCCATCTATTCATTTCTATTTATGTTTGCATTCAAAATTATTCTTACCATCCTCAATTCCTGGAGTTTTCTTTCATAGCAAGCATTTAGTTTCCATCTTCCATCTTATTATTCTGATGTAAATCATGAATTTGATGTCTTTCTATCTGTTTATTTTTCAAATGGTAAGTAAGCTTCGAAAATTTCAGATGAAGAATTAGGCAGCGGCCAAAATGCTTTCTACTTAACCTCAGTCAGCCCATAGAATCAACACCTTAAGGGAACATTGAAAGAAGCACTGAAAAACGTTGGCAATCATTCCTGCATTGGTATACAGACAACAATTTAAGGAAAATTGGATAACAGAAAAGACTCTAGCAGTGATGGAGAAAAGAAGGAAACTAGTGACATTTAAGCATACTGCGTCATTCATCATTCATCAAGCGACAAAAAAGCGTTGATGGTAAAAGAAGCTGTCGGGAAATCAAGCAGGTAATTTAAAGTGCGTCATTTTCCACCCCATAAAAAGATCAAGGAAGGCATTGGATGAAACCCGACGACGACTATTTGTTAATAAAGTTGATGAGCATAACAAACCGTGTACTTGAGAACTGAACACAACTGTGTCATCAAAATCTGATCAAGTTTACGTGAAAGTTATAAAGATTATGTGGGAGGCCTGCACTATATAACAAAGTGTATGACAGAAACACCATTCCAGAAAATGACCCATTTTTGTCATTATCCTGGATATTCCCATTGCCAGAGCTTGCGACGGCTTCAGAACCATCAGCTTGATGAATATACATACATACTGCCGTGAGTATTCCTTTTCTACATTCATTATCACCCGATAATTAATGAAACTTTTGCCTACTGATAGTGACTGCACAAAATCAAATACTGGAGAGCTTGCTGCTATACATAAAATATGGGATATGCTTGCCTTTTCTAATTCTAATTCTCACAAAAAATGTTGGGTGATGCTTCGTTAATCAAGATATCACAAGCACATCTTATTTACGTTACAACAACTCTATGATTGTTAGTATGACATTCAATAAGGAAAACTCAGGGTTCATAGAAAAAAATTTAATAAAATTGCTTGATTCCTTAATCACAAACAACAATTTTGTATTATCTCGTGGGTTCATAGGAATTTAAAAGAAAATATTAAAGGACTGACTTCTTACGTTAAGTACTATAAATTTTGAGTCCTTTAGAATCACTAACAATAATTGACAAACAACACCTCACAATTCCGCGAGATAATTGAATGACATAAAGAAAACATGTTTCACCTACCATGTGCTACGCCGCTGCTGAAACGTACTCCGTTGTTGGAAGATGTTCAACCAGTTATTCAGCTCTAGGTCCGCTTCTGTCGGTATTATGGCTGGTACTGTTTTCACGATGCCCAGAAACCACCAAACCTCGCCAAATTGTTGGAATAAAAATAGTAATGCTTTTAAAACTGGTTTAATTACCTCACAAATTTCTTGGTTTAATACACTAGTACATACAGAGTTTAATGTTGGTTATATTTACGCTATTTAATATTCGAAGTCAAACCGACATAATTCTTGTGTTATTATTTTCGAAGATAAACTGACAGTTTCTACGCTAATTTGTTCCAAATTAAACCGACATAATTTTGACGTTATCTATTTCAAAGTGACGCTAAAATTGCCCAGTTTGTTTTGATACTCGAACTTAGCCGCGCATAAGGATGTTTTTCAATTGTTCTCTAAACTGGCTGTAATTCGCTCTAAATTTGACACGTTGACCTAAATGACGGTTGTAAACAAAAGTAAAGCGAGTCACGCCACTTGGCTCCACTGAAAAAGCAATACCTTTGCATAAAGAAGGCGGAAAACCTACAACTTAATTAACTATATTACTAATTTATTTTTATCCATGTAATCTTAAAGTGTATGTACGGTTTAGCTGAGTTACAAAACGACGGAGCTGGAATCTACCTTTCAAGCAAATCCCAAAGATGGTTATAGGGGAAATCGACCTACAGATCAGAGATGATCCGGTTTCGGCTATGCAAGGTACAATTTAACAATCACCTCATCTTATCGCTTCTTATGGGTTTATTTGTTTACAGGGTTACATCAACACCTTAATCATGGCTTGGTTTGTGTTGGCGGCTACCTTAACCACTTTGGAAATTGCTTGAAAACTAGTCCGAAGCTGTCGCCCAGCTCGTCCGGACTTGGAGCTATTTTCTGTGATTTTCTGTGATCTGCTCGTGCGTCACTAACTGTTCCTGCTACTCCACCAATATATGCGCAGCACTACACTATCGTTTATTCACACACGTTTATTGGGCTGCATATTAAACTTCATAATACGAGTGTTTGTTGTACGTATGCTCAATTTAATTGTTGTATTTTTCTAATAAGAAAACATTTTATTTTATGTACACATTTTTAATATCTAGCTTTGTGGTAGTTTTAAAATTATTTATAAATTGATTTTAGGAATTTCAAGACATGCTTTCTCAGCATCGCCCTTATTTCTTTACAAATTTACTTATTAACTTCAAAGGCTCTGTGATAAATTGTTCCCTATTTATAAATATAGCAATACATACATTATTTGATCCTTTTCTACCTTTCGACGTGGAAGGATTCTGGTCTTAGAGTGATCTTCACAAAATTGTTTCCACGGATTTCTATTTTTGGCCATCTCTTTTGTTCTAGACCACGATAGAAAAACGTTTAAAGTATTTCTAATGTCTTTTTGATTCGATACTTTCTTGTAACTCCTCTTATTCTTCTCAGAATTCGCATCTCACATGCTTACAATTTAGATTTATGCTTACCTGTCAGTACTCAAGACTCACATCAGTACGTTAAGATTGGTATAAGAACTGATTTCTATATTTCGGTTTTCGTTTGCTTTGACACTTGTCTTTTACTTAGAAGGACTGTCTTTACGTCGTTGTACAAAGCACTTACACTTCCAATTCTGTCGCCTATTGCTGGCTCAATATTTCAATTGTTATTGATTAAAGGTTCTAGATATTAAATATTTTCTACGTATTTTATTTAACTATTATCTAATTTTATGTTATGTTGTCGGTCTTTGTTATTTGCATTTCATTTTTAATAGTATGTAATGGTCATCTCGGAATTTTGTATTTCCTAGCTTCATATTCGTATACTACTTTGCAATGAGATTTCATTTTCAGCTAGGATTATTATATCGTCTACATATGTAAATTCCGCCACCTTAATTGTTTCTAGTCGTCGAACTCCTACTCTAATACCGTTGATTATTGACCCACAATTGAATTAATAATAGTACATTGATTACCTCTCCCTACCTAACTCTTTTTGTTGTTGTGAATTCTTTGCTGCATTGATTTTGTGTTCTTCCTATATTTTTCACAAGGATACACACTTTCAGTTGCTTCTCAGAGTTCTTCGCTTACGTTTCTTTTTTATAATTCTTTTCCTATTACATTCTGTACACTGGCATAAGGTTTTTCCATGTCGATGAAGCAGGCATAGAGATGTTCGTTTTGGTTTAGTTTTTTTCACTCAATTGCCTCATACTGAATATAAGATCTTGTGTACTTCGTTCAATTCTAAAACCGCATTGATTTCTATTAATAGTATCCTTCACCTACTCCCGTAGTCTTTTTTCAAAATGTTTTTAAATACTTTACTTGTTACGCTCATCAATGTGTAATTATCGCATGGCCTATGATCCCTTTTGTATGTATGAGTACTATTATTGCGATGTTCGAGTATTATAGTAAACCGATGAGTTCTGGCAGGAAAACTAGAAAGACTACAAGAGTTAGTTAATAAAGTATGCGATACAAATGAGAGGTCTGATCTGGAATTGAACGTCGAAAGCACGAAATAGTATACGCTTTGCAGCAAAAGTCTAGTTCAACAAAAAGTGTTATTGGCTAATAAGGTCACCTTCTTCGGCTACACATCTACACTATTATCGAAAACTGGGACCACTCAGTAGAGATCGAATGCCGAATCGAAAGAGCCAGAATGACTTTCATTAAACTAAAACCAATACTACGTTGTTGAGACCACAGCCTAGAACTCAAGAAACGCATTGTAGTTACGTTTTCTTCACTTCCGCTGAAGCGGGACTATGTGAAAAGCCACCGAGGTGCATTTGAAATGTGGATTTACCTCCAAATCCCAAAAATTTCGTGGGTCTACCAAATCTCCAACGGTAAATTGGATGGACTATCAGCCAGAACTCATGAAAATCGTTAGACAACGGAAGCTAGAATACTTTGGGCACATAGTGAGGAATGATCAAAATATCGCTTACTGCAGTTGCTTATTCAGAGGAATATGAAAGGCTGTGGGGCAGCCAGTAAAAGAAAAATCTTCTGGTTGACCAATCTGCGAAAATTGTTGGTATCATCTCAACGGAACATTTTCGAGTTATTCAATAGAATGCACAGCAGTATGATGATAGGCATCATCCGGACCGGATAGCCACGATAAGAAGAAGAATCGATGTACGAAGTATATCCTATTTTCTGATGGTGTCCTAATTTCTTCTGCATTATATTACTATTACTTGTGATACGTTCAGCTGAAAACCGTAGTCGTCTATTTCTGTTTGTTTATATCTTTTATTTGTTTTATATTATTTAATATTCTAGTTCTCTACGCCTCCTTGCCTTTTTTAAATTTCTTAATGTTTATACTTATTTTACTTATTATGCCCATTTCATCTGCATTTACAATATCATTTTAATTGAGTTTTCGTCGATCTTTCAGTCCTTGTGAATATGTAATATCTCTGAGTCTGCCTGAATTACATTCGGCTTTTATACATTATGTTCAGATATAGTATACTAATCAGCGCATTTTTACTTCTAATTTTTTGTGAAACATACAACCAACAACAATAAAATTGATTTATAAGTAATCATTATATTTTGGTTTACAATATATACTAGGATAAACATTAA
Organism: Agriotes lineatus; assembly: GCA_940337035.1. Classification (NCBI taxonomy): domain Eukaryota; kingdom Metazoa; phylum Arthropoda; class Insecta; order Coleoptera; family Elateridae; genus Agriotes; species Agriotes lineatus. The sequence continues at coordinate 24,095 of CALNHX010010467.1, forward strand.
TTCCAGGCTATGATATCTTTTATTCTCTATTATTAATTTTTAGAGGTGTTTTGACGTAATAAAATATTGCTGCAGTCCTTGATGATTTTAGTTTAATTTAACCAATATGAATAATTTTCTCTCATTGTTTTTTTTACATTACAATATATCTTACCTTTTTTGGTCCACAGCTAGCATGCATTTGTAAACAAATCAATTGTTCGACTCTCAATCTGGTTGGGTTACTGCAGAAATTTAATTAGGATATAAATAAAACACATCATACTTTAAATATGAGCCAATTAACAACATTTATTCATTGTAAATCTGCAATTTATAGGTTTAATCAAATTATTGTTAGTAAATTTTGTATTAAATTCAATTTGAAATAATTAATACTGAATGTTTACATGCAGTTTAATTTAATGTTTTTCTTGTTAAGTTGTTTCGTAAACCTTTCGCTTTAAACACTGTTAACTTTGCTTGTCTTTAATTTTCTTTCATCAATTTTAAAATTGTTCAATTAGCGGTTTTGTTCATGTAATTTTTTTATACTTATACTCAGATCTGGTATTTGCAATATTATATTTGTTTTTCACTCACGTTCTGGCTTTTCTATCTTCGAGCTCAGTTTATCTTTATTGGCACACTGGACTTGCATCTACTGCATGGACTGCTTTGCACCGTCGTCATCAACGCCTGCTAGTTATGCTACACGCATATAACCAACATCTTCATATTTCTTACTCAAAACTTCTTATTATGACCGTATATACAAAACACTTTTTCTATGCATGTACTTAATTGATTTTTTTTACTTTTAGCTTCATTTTAAAGCTGTCGTTTTTAATTTAAAATTTTTTACACACAATTGTTATTGTTATTATTTTATATTCTCCAAAACCTTGGAAATCAAATATAAAAAACAGTAACCTGTTCTCAAATTGTGCCTGTCTTCAATTATTATTCACTATTGGCCAAAAATAACCCTTTTATACATTAAATGTGTAAGAAACAAACTTATGTTTTATCCTTTCTAATAATATTTACCTTTGCAGATAAAAACTGACTAATATAACAACTTAGTTCAAAATTATTTTCATCAACCAAATTGAGTTACAATTGCAATCAATGAATAGACAAGTAGCTGGACAGCTGGTATCGCTTGCCATTTCACATGTAATGGAATTAATAACTATGATCCTTTCTGACTGATCTTTGTTTCAGTAAGTCAAATTTGCTGAAGAACTGTTGATACCATTCTATGAAATAGAATTTTTAATGATAAAACTGTACTGCTGGATTTAATATTCTTTTTAATTGCATTACACTTAAGCTGCATGTTAATTATATTTTATTTAAAATGCTTTGCTATTTTAAGACCATATCAATATATTATTAACTGTTCTAAGCGATCTTACTTTAAAAACTACGAAAGTTACGGCCTAATTAAATATAGAAAAGCAGTTTATATACACAATGCATTAAAAGTAATGCACTTCATAGTCGCAAACAATAAGTATGAACGCAAATCAGTAATATAAGTTCTCTGATAGTCTAAGTGTACGCTTAGTATATAGTGTGCATCAAGCATGTCTGTCTAACAATTGTAGAAATTTCGCTGTGATAAATAACTTTGAAGACTATCAATGTGATTTTTAGTAGTACAAAGGTTTCTAAAGTTAGACATTGTTGCCAATTTATAACTTTTTTTAAACCCATTTGTCAACACTGGTTGCTACTATAGATGAATGAGAAACGACCAGTGTTAATGAGAAAAGATTTTCTACATTCGAACAATAAACACCGAACTGCAAGTCAAGAATGACAGAAACGCAATGACACAATGAGTAAGCATAGCTCGAATGGCGTCACTAATTACGGGTTCCTTTATTAAGAACATTCTGCGCAAAGCCAAGGTCCGCAGGATCAAGAACCGCCGCTGATCTAGGCTCATCGTTCACACAGCCAGATGGTTAATACGAGAACAAATTAATGCTATGGATTTCTGGCAGCTTCCGCTAGCACTGATTAAAGGTCATCTAATGCATCCTGGGATAAATGCACCGCTGGTGCTCATGGGATGTCCAGCAGCTCGAAATTGATCCTCTATTAATAAGAGGAACACCTTAGAGTACAGTGTTCCTTTCTAACACGGCGTTTAATCATAAAAAATGTTGCCTTTGGCACCCATCTGTTTGTGTCCAAACGGGCTTCTGCTTTTGTATAAATACTTGCTCCCTAATGGTGCCCCGTATTCAAGAAGCAACTCCATGGAACAAAATTATATTGTCAGCGTACATTTTTAAGTTCCCAAAATAAATTTGCAGTACAAAGACATACATTTTTAAAGTTTTCAAAAAAAGATTGAAAACTAAATATTATTTCCTATTTGAAAATTCAACTGATTTATAATAGTAATTTATGATTCAAGTAGCGTTATCAAGCTTTTTACATTACGAGAGAATAGTTTGAATGAACGAGCGACGTTAGGAGCGAGTTCTTTAAAATTCTCAAGTAATGTAGAAAGCAGATAACGTTACGTATATCGTAACACGGAGTATTTTATCCTAAAATACTAATCTTTTTAAAAAATAGGAAAAATGGTTATTAATGACACTTACGACAGCGAGTGGTGGTATCACTAGTAAGATAAAAACTTAATACTGTATTGTTGGTAGCACTGTCAGGTTATGTTAAATTAGAGATTTTCAGGTTAAGTTTTGCGTCAGTTTGTGTCAAATAACAAACAAAACGTAACCTACTAACATTGAATTTGACATAGACTGACAATACACTTCAGTGCTGTCAACATGTGATTAAATGCTAATAAAGTATCGTTATGTTATTTTTCTTAACAACACCAGTGCTGTTAATAGTATATTACACAACGAGAGCTGTAGGAAGCATATTACACGCGAGTTGGAAAAGTTACGCACAAGCCGCGTAGCGGCGCGTGTGTAATTCCACGAGCGTGTAATTGCTCTATAGCTCGAGTTGCGTACTATACTTTTTCTACGATCACACTCATTTCGTTAAACGAAAAAGAAATATTTTATTAACTGTCAAATCATCTGTCACACCATCTTAAAAATTAGGAAGCTGCAGTCACATCCCTACACCGCTTCGTACAAACAACAGAAGCTAACTGTAACGTAATAAAAAAAATTACGTGTTAGTCATTATCATTACGTAACACTGTTTGTAACAACGAATTTACTAATCAAGTAAGCAGTGCTTAATGAGCAATTTACTATTAAAGGAGTAGAAAAATGCATCTTAACGCAACTCGTTGCTAAGGAGTTATTGTCATAATAACATAATAGGATAAAATAAAGATATATACATTAAAGTCAGGTATTGTTGCAGTTTTGTTATTTGTAGTAACTGCACTTGAATAAGATAAAGTTTACAGGAAAAGTCAAAATTTACACCGAGTGCTTGGGGATGTTTTCCAGGAAAAATTATAGAAAGAAATTAAAGGATGCCTAAGTGTCAACGAGGAACACATTTTATTTGCCATATAAATCAAAATAAGAATTACTAACTTTGTATTTAACAATGTTTCAGAATATGCAGCATCCGTTCTATTAGACGACATTCAAATTTACGCCGAAATAGATGGTTTTAACATGATGGAGCGTCAGCACACACAATATTGCTGACGTAATACCAGTTTATTTTCTTTCATTAGAGATCAGTATCATACAAATTTTAATTTACTGAATCTACTGGAGACGTGACGTGACTAATAGAACTTTAAAGTAAATAATCGGCAATGATCTCAATGATCTTGGAAAAAGCCAATAGTGTTCTTTTTTTTTGTAGTTAGTATATATGTCTTGTCTATTCTATCTATTTTAAGCTGCAACACATTAGTTTTGCACAATATTAGTTAGAGCATAAACAAAAATAAAATAATTTATTAGTATAATTAACGTAGGTGCTAATTAATAATTTCAAAATGCATTTAATATAAAGCAAGAACTCACGGCTTTCCTTGACTCTTATCTGCGACTCGAATGTTGGCGTTTCTTTGAACGCGTCTCTTTTTTCCTGGAAAGCCGTGATGGTGACGTGGTTGTAGCGCCTTTGAAATTGCCCTGCGGCTTTACGGGCTTACAAAATATAGTTATTTTGGCTCGTGGCTCCGGTGAAGTTGCGAATTGTTGTAGCCGGGCAGTTCTGTGGAGGATTTGTTTCTCGCGGATTTCATATGCGCTTTACCTGTCATTCAGCAGCACATTGCCCAAATGCATCTGGGGTAAGTCTTTTCCAAACTGTTTGCGCCGATTCTTATCGAAAGTATCCATAACTCTATTTTGGGTTCTCTCTTTTCTTTAGCAACCAGTCTGGGGCTTCTGAAACTCATAAGGTTAGCATTGGCCGTGAAACGCCATCCTCGCGACCGAGCTGTTATCACCTGTATTCTATTCTTCGGATGTGTGGACATTCGCTTATCTGGATCATCACATAGCATGCGCAAGGAGCTCAAAGGAAGCTAAGATCAGGTTTTGTCTTCCTTTCTTTTAAGTGAAATTATACCTTGGCTGCTTCACGAACTGCATACCTGAACAATTGATTTCCCAACCACGTCTCGCGACCGAGCTGTTATCACCTGTATTCTATTCTTCGGATGTGTGGACATTCGCTTATCTGGATCATCACATAGCATGCGCAAGGAGCTCAAAGGAAGCTAAGATCAGGTTTTGTCTTCCTTTCTTTTAAGTGAAATTATACCTTGGCTGCTTCACGAACTGCATACCTGAACAATTGATTTCCCAACCACGTCTCGCGACCGAGCTGTTATCACCTGTATTCTATTCTTCGGATGTGTGGACATTCGCTTATCTGGATCATCACATAGCATGCGCAAGGAGCTCAAAGGAAGCTAAGATCAGGTTTTGCCTTCCTTTCTTTTAAGTGAAATTATACCTTGGCTGCTTCACGAACTGCATACCTGAACAATTGATTTCCCAACCACGTCTCGCGACCGAGCTGTTATCACCTGTATTCTATTCTTCGGATGTGTGGACATTCGCTTATCTGGATCATCACATAGCATGCGCAAGGAGCTCAAAGGAAGCTAAGATCAGGTTTTGTCTTCCTTTCTTTTAAGTGAAATTATACCTTGGCTGCTTCACGAACTGCATACCTGAACAATTGATTTCCCAACCACGTCTCGCGACCGAGCTGTTATCACCTGTATTCTATTCTTCGGATGTGTGGACATTCGCTTATCTGGATCATCACATAGCATGCGCAAGGAGCTCAAAGGAAGCTAAGATCAGGTTTTGTCTTCCTTTCTTTTAAGTGAAATTATACCTTGGCTGCTTCACGAACTGCATACCTGAACAATTGATTTCCCAACCACGTCTAGCGACCGAGCTGTTATCACCTGTATTCTATTCTTCGGATGTGTGGACATTCGCTTATCTGGATCATCACATAGCATGCGCAAGGAGCTCAAAGGAAGCTAAGATCAGGTTTTGTCTTCCTTTCTTTTAAGTGAAATTATACCTTGGCTGCTTCACGAACTGCATACCTGAACAATTGATTTCCCAACCACGTCTCGCGACCGAGCTGTTATCACCTGTATTCTATTCTTCGGATGTGTGGACATTCGCTTATCTGGATCATCACATAGCATGCGCAAGGAGCTCAAAGGAAGCTAAGATCAGGTTTTGTCTTCCTTTCTTTTAAGTGAAATTATACCTTGGCTGCTTCACGAACTGCATACCTGAACAATTGATTTCCCAACCACGTCTCGCGACCGAGCTGTTATCACCTGTATTCTATTCTTCGGATGTGTGGACATTCGCTTATCTGGATCATCACATAGCATGCGCAAGGAGCTCAAAGGAAGCTAAGATCAGGTTTTGTCTTCCTTTCTTTTAAGTGAAATTATACCTTGGCTGCTTCACGAACTGCATACCTGAACAATTGATTTCCCAACCACGTCTCGCGACCGAGCTGTTATCACCTGTATTCTATTCTTCGGATGTGTGGACATTCGCTTATCTGGATCATCACATAGCATGCGCAAGGAGCTCAAAGGAAGCTAAGATCAGGTTTTGTCTTCCTTTCTTTTAAGTGAAATTATACCTTGGCTGCTTCACGAACTGCATACCTGAACAATTGATTTCCCAACCACGTCTCGCGACCGAGCTGTTATCACCTGTATTCTATTCTTCGGATGTGTGGACATTCGCTTATCTGGATCATCACATAGCATGCGCAAGGAGCTCAAAGGAAGCTAAGATCAGGTTTTGTCTTCCTTTCTTTTAAGTGAAATTATACCTTGGCTGCTTCACGAACTGCATACCTGAACAATTGATTTCCCAACCACGTCTCGCGACCGAGCTGTTATCACCTGTATTCTATTCTTCGGATGTGTGGACATTCGCTTATCTGGATCATCACATAGCATGCGCAAGGAGCTCAAAGGAAGCTAAGATCAGGTTTTGTCTTCCTTTCTTTTAAGTGAAATTATACCTTGGCTGCTTCACGAACTGCATACCTGAACAATTGATTTCCCAACCACGTCTAGCGACCGAGCTGTTATCACCTGTATTCTATTCTTCGGATGTGTGGACATTCGCTTATCTGGATCATCACATAGCATGCGCAAGGAGCTCAAAGGAAGCTAAGATCAGGTTTTGTCTTCCTTTCTTTTAAGTGAAATTATACCTTGGCTGCTTCACGAACTGCATACCTGAACAATTGATTTCCCAACCACGTCTAGCGACCGAGCTGTTATCACCTGTATTCTATTCTTCGGATGTGTGGACATTCGCTTATCTGGATCATCACATAGCATGCGCAAGGAGCTCAAAGGAAGCTAAGATCAGGTTTTGTCTTCCTTTCTTTTAAGAGAAATTATACCTTGGCTGCTTCACGAACTGCATACCTGAACAATTGATTTCCCAACCACGTCTAGCGACCGAGCTGTTATCACCTGTATTCTATTCTTCGGATGTGTGGACATTCGCTTATCTGGATCATCACATAGCATGCGCAAGGAGCTCAAAGGAAGCTAAGATCAGGTTTTGTCTTCCTTTCTTTTAAGTGAAATTATACCTTGGCTGCTTCACGAACTGCATACCTGAACAATTGATTTCCCAACCACGTCTAGCGACCGAGCTGTTATCACCTGTATTCTATTCTTCGGATGTGTGGACATTCGCTTATCTGGATCATCACATAGCATGCGCAAGGAGCTCAAAGGAAGCTAAGATCAGGTTTTGTCTTCCTTTCTTTTAAGTGAAATTATACCTTGGCTGCTTCACGAACTGCATACCTGAACAATTGATTTCCCAACCACGTCTCGCGACCGAGCTGTTATCACCTGTATTCTATTCTTCGGATGTGTGGACATTCGCTTATCTGGATCATCACATAGCATGCGCAAGGAGCTCAAAGGAAGCTAAGATCAGGTTTTGTCTTCCTTTCTTTTAAGTGAAATTATACCTTGGCTGCTTCACGAACTGCATACCTGAACAATTGATTTCCCAATCACGTCTCGCGACCGAGCTGTTATCACCTGTATTCTATTCTTCGGATGTGTGGACATTCGCTTATCTGGATCATCACATAGCATGCGCAAGGAGCTCAAAGGAAGCTAAGATCAGGTTTTGTCTTCCTTTCTTTTAAGTGAAATTATACCTTGGCTGCTTCACGAACTGCATACCTGAACAATTGATTTCCCAACCACGTCTAGCGACCGAGCTGTTATCACCTGTATTCTATTCTTCGGATGTGTGGACATTCGCTTATCTGGATCATCACATAGCATGCGCAAGGAGCTCAAAGGAAGCTAAGATCAGGTTTTGTCTTCCTTTCTTTTAAGTGAAATTATACCTTGGCTGCTCCACGAACTGCATACCTGAACAATTGATTTCCCAACCACGTCTAGCGACCGAGCTGTTATCACCTGTATTCTATTCTTCGGATGTGTGGACATTCGCTTATCTGGATCATCACATAGCATGCGCAAGGAGCTCAAAGGAAGCTAAGATCAGGTTTTGTCTTCCTTTCTTTTAAGTGAAATTATACCTTGGCTGCTTCACGAACTGCATACCTGAACAATTGATTTCCCAACCACGTCTCGCGACCGAGCTGTTATCACCTGTATTCTATTCTTCGGATGTGTGGACATTCGCTTATCTGGATCATCACATAGCATGCGCAAGGAGCTCAAAGGAAGCTAAGATCAGGTTTTGTCTTCCTTTCTTTTAAGTGAAATTATACCTTGGCTGCTTCACGAACTGCATACCTGAACAATTGATTTCCCAACCACGTCTCGCGACCGAGCTGTTATCACCTGTATTCTATTCTTCGGATGTGTGGACATTCGCTTATCTGGATCATCACATAGCATGCGCAAGGAGCTCAAAGGAAGCTAAGATCAGGTTTTGTCTTCCTTTCTTTTAAGTGAAATTATACCTTGGCTGCTTCACGAACTGCATACCTGAACAATTGATTTCCCAACCACGTCTAGCGACCGAGCTGTTATCACCTGTATTCTATTCTTCGGATGTGTGGACATTCGCTTATCTGGATCATCACATAGCATGCGCAAGGAGCTCAAAGGAAGCTAAGATCAGGTTTTGTCTTCCTTTCTTTTAAGTGAAATTATACCTTGGCTGCTTCACGAACTGCATACCTGAACAATTGATTTCCCAACCACGTCTAGCGACCGAGCTGTTATCACCTGTATTCTATTCTTCGGATGTGTGGACATTCGCTTATCTGGATCATCACATAGCATGCGCAAGGAGCTCAAAGGAAGCTAAGATCAGGTTTTGTCTTCCTTTCTTTTAAGTGAAATTATACCTTGGCTGCTTCACGAACTGCATACCTGAACAATTGATTTCCCAACCACGTCTAGCGACCGAGCTGTTATCACCTGTATTCTATTCTTCGGATGTGTGGACATTCGCTTATCTGGATCATCACATAGCATGCGCAAGGAGCTCAAAGGAAGCTAAGATCAGGTTTTGTCTTCCTTTCTTTTAAGTGAAATTATACCTTGGCTGCTTCACGAACTGCATACCTGAACAATTGATTTCCCAACCACGTCTCGCGACCGAGCTGTTATCACCTGTATTCTATTCTTCGGATGTGTGGACATTCGCTTATCTGGATCATCACATAGCATGCGCAAGGAGCTCAAAGGAAGCTAAGATCAGGTTTTGTCTTCCTTTCTTTTAAGTGAAATTATACCTTGGCTGCTTCACGAACTGCATACCTGAACAATTGATTTCCCAACCACGTCTAGCGACCGAGCTGTTATCACCTGTATTCTATTCTTCGGATGTGTGGACATTCGCTTATCTGGATCATCACATAGCATGCGCAAGGAGCTCAAAGGAAGCTAAGATCAGGTTTTGTCTTCCTTTCTTTTAAGTGAAATTATACCTTGGCTGCTTCACGAACTGCATACCTGAACAATTGATTTCCCAACCACGTCTCGCGACCGAGCTGTTATCACCTGTATTCTATTCTTCGGATGTGTGGACATTCGCTTATCTGGATCATCACATAGCATGCGCAAGGAGCTCAAAGGAAGCTAAGATCAGGTTTTGTCTTCCTTTCTTTTAAGTGAAATTATACCTTGGCTGCTTCACGAACTGCATACCTGAACAATTGATTTCCCAACCACGTCTCGCGACCGAGCTGTTATCACCTGTATTCTATTCTTCGGATGTGTGGACATTCGCTTATCTGGATCATCACATAGCATGCGCAAGGAGCTCAAAGGAAGCTAAGATCAGGTTTTGTCTTCCTTTCTTTTAAGTGAAATTATACCTTGGCTGCTTCACGAACTGCATACCTGAACAATTGATTTCCCAACCACGTCTAGCGACCGAGCTGTTATCACCTGTATTCTATTCTTCGGATGTGTGGACATTCGCTTATCTGGATCATCACATAGCATGCGCAAGGAGCTCAAAGGAAGCTAAGATCAGGTTTTGTCTTCCTTTCTTTTAAGTGAAATTATACCTTGGCTGCTTCACGAACTGCATACCTGAACAATTGATTTCCCAACCACGTCTAGCGACCGAGCTGTTATCACCTGTATTCTATTCTTCGGATGTGTGGACATTCGCTTATCTGGATCATCACATAGCATGCGCAAGGAGCTCAAAGGAAGCTAAGATCAGGTTTTGTCTTCCTTTCTTTTAAGTGAAATTATACCTTGGCTGCTTCACGAACTGCATACCTGAACAATTGATTTCCCAACCACGTCTAGCGACCGAGCTGTTATCACCTGTATTCTATTCTTCGGATGTGTGGACATTCGCTTATCTGGATCATCACATAGCATGCGCAAGGAGCTCAAAGGAAGCTAAGATCAGGTTTTGTCTTCCTTTCTTTTAAGTGAAATTATACCTTGGCTGCTTCACGAACTGCATACCTGAACAATTGATTTCCCAACTACGTCTCGCGACCGAGCTGTTATCACCTGTATTCTATTCTTCGGATGTGTGGACATTCGCTTATCTGGATCATCACATAGCATGCGCAAGGAGCTCAAAGGAAGCTAAGATCAGGTTTTGTCTTCCTTTCTTTTAAGTGAAATTATACGTTTGGCTGCTTCACGAACTGCATACCTGAACAATTGATTTCCCAACCACGTCTCGCGACCGAGCTGTTATCACCTGTATTCTATTCTTCGGATGTGTGGACATTCGCTTATCTGGATCATCACATAGCATGCGCAAGGAGCTCAAAGGAAGCTAAGATCAGGTTTTGTCTTCCTTTCTTTTAAGTGAAATTATACCTTGGCTGCTTCACGAACTGCATACCTGAACAATTGATTTCCCAACCACGTCTCGCGACCGAGCTGTTATCACCTGTATTCTATTCTTCGGATGTGTGGACATTCGCTTATCTGGATCATCACATAGCATGCGCAAGGAGCTCAAAGGAAGCTAAGATCAGGTTTTGCCTTCCTTTCTTTTAAGTGAAATTATACGTTGGCTGCTTCACGAACTGCATACCTGAACAATTGATTTCCCAACCACGTCTAGCGACCGAGCTGTTATCACCTGTATTCTATTCTTCGGATGTGTGGACATTCGCTTATCTGGATCATCACATAGCATGCGCAAGGAGCTCAAAGGAAGCTAAGATCAGGTTTTGTCTTCCTTTCTTTTAAGTGAAATTATACCTTGGCTGCTTCACGAACTGCATACCTGAACAATTGATTTCCCAACCACGTCTCGCGACCGAGCTGTTATCACCTGTATTCTATTCTTCGGATGTGTGGACATTCGCTTATCTGGATCATCACATAGCATGCGCAAGGAGCTCAAAGGAAGCTAAGATCAGGTTTTGTCTTCCTTTCTTTTAAGTGAAATTATACCTTGGCTGCTTCACGAACTGCATACCTGAACAATTGATTTCCCAACCACGTCTCGCGACCGAGCTGTTATCACCTGTATTCTATTCTTCGGATGTGTGGACATTCGCTTATCTGGATCATCACATAGCATGCGCAAGGAGCTCAAAGGAAGCTAAGATCAGGTTTTGTCTTCCTTTCTTTTAAGTGAAATTATACCTTGGCTGCTTCACGAACTGCATACCTGAACAATTGATTTCCCAACCACGTCTAGCGACCGAGCTGTTATCACCTGTATTCTATTCTTCGGATGTGTGGACATTCGCTTATCTGGATCATCACATAGCATGCGCAAGGAGCTCAAAGGAAGCTAAGATCAGGTTTTGTCTTCCTTTCTTTTAAGTGAAATTATACCTTGGCTGCTTCACGAACTGCATACCTGAACAATTGATTTCCCAACCACGTCTAGCGACCGAGCTGTTATCACCTGTATTCTATTCTTCGGATGTGTGGACATTCGCTTATCTGGATCATCACATAGCATGCGCAAGGAGCTCAAAGGAAGCTAAGATCAGGTTTTGTCTTCCTTTCTTTTAAGAGAAATTATACCTTGGCTGCTTCACGAACTGCATACCTGAACAATTGATTTCCCAACCACGTCTAGCGACCGAGCTGTTATCACCTGTATTCTATTCTTCGGATGTGTGGACATTCGCTTATCTGGATCATCACATAGCATGCGCAAGGAGCTCAAAGGAAGCTAAGATCAGGTTTTGTCTTCCTTTCTTTTAAGTGAAATTATACCTTGGCTGCTTCACGAACTGCATACCTGAACAATTGATTTCCCAACCACGTCTAGCGACCGAGCTGTTATCACCTGTATTCTATTCTTCGGATGTGTGGACATTCGCTTATCTGGATCATCACATAGCATGCGCAAGGAGCTCAAAGGAAGCTAAGATCAGGTTTTGTCTTCCTTTCTTTTAAGTGAAATTATACCTTGGCTGCTTCACGAACTGCATACCTGAACAATTGATTTCCCAACCACGTCTCGCGACCGAGCTGTTATCACCTGTATTCTATTCTTCGGATGTGTGGACATTCGCTTATCTGGATCATCACATAGGTAGCATGCGCAAGGAGCTCAAAGGAAGCTAAGATCAGGTTTTGTCTTCCTTTCTTTTAAGTGAAATTATACCTTGGCTGCTTCACGAACTGCATACCTGAACAATTGATTTCCCAACCACGTCTCGCGACCGAGCTGTTATCACCTGTATTCTATTCTCGGATGTGTGGACATTCGCTTATCTGGATCATCACATAGCATGCGCAAGGAGCTCAAAGGAAGCTAAGATCAGGTTTTGTCTTCCTTTCTTTTAAGTGAAATTATACCTTGGCTGCTTCACGAACTGCATACCTGAACAATTGATTTCCCAACCACGTCTCGCGACCGAGCTGTTATCACCTGTATTCTATTCTTCGGATGTGTGGACATTCGCTTATCTGGATCATCACATAGCATGCGCAAGGAGCTCAAAGGAAGCTAAGATCAGGTTTTGCCTTCCTTTCTTTTAAGTGAAATTATACGTTGGCTGCTTCACGAACTGCATACCTGAACAATTGGTTTCCCAACCACGTCTAGCGACCGAGCTGTTATCACCTGTATTCTATTCTTCGGATGTGTGGACATTCGCTTATCTGGATCATCACATAGCATGCGCAAGGAGCTCAAAGGAAGCTAAGATCAGGTTTTGTCTTCCTTTCTTTAAGTGAAATTATACCTTGGCTGCTTCACGAACTGCATACCTGAACAATTGATTTCCCAACCACGTCTCGCGACCGAGCTGTTATCACCTGTATTCTATTCTTCGGATGTGTGGACATTCGCTTATCTGGATCATCACATAGCATGCGCAAGGAGCTCAAAGGAAGCTAAGATCAGGTTTTGTCTTCCTTTCTTTTAAGTGAAATTATACCTTGGCTGCTTCACGAACTGCATACCTGAACAATTGATTTCCCAACCACGTCTCGCGACCGAGCTGTTATCACCTGTATTCTATTCTTCGGATGTGTGGACATTCGCTTATCTGGATCATCACATAGCATGCGCAAGGAGCTCAAAGGAAGCTAAGATCAGGTTTTGCCTTCCTTTCTTTTAAGTGAAATTATACGTTGGCTGCTTCACGAACTGCATACCTGAACAATTGATTTCCCAACCACGTCTAGCGACCGAGCTGTTATCACCTGTATTCTATTCTTCGGATGTGTGGACATTCGCTTATCTGGATCATCACATAGCATGCGCAAGGAGCTCAAAGGAAGCTAAGATCAGGTTTTGTCTTCCTTTCTTTTAAGTGAAATTATACCTTGGCTGCTTCACGAACTGCATACCTGAACAATTGATTTCCCAACTACGTCTCGCGACCGAGCTGTTATCACCTGTATTCTATTCTTCGGATGTGTGGACATTCGCTTATCTGGATCATCACATAGCATGCGCAAGGAGCTCAAAGGAAGCTAAGATCAGGTTTTGTCTTCCTTTCTTTTAAGTGAAATTATACGTTGGCTGCTTCACGAACTGCATACCTGAACAATTGATTTCCCAACCACGTCTCGCGACCGAGCTGTTATCACCTGTATTCTATTCTTCGGATGTGTGGACATTCGCTTATCTGGATCATCACATAGCATGCGCAAGGAGCTCAAAGGAAGCTAAGATCAGGTTTTGTCTTCCTTTCTTTTAAGTGAAATTATACCTTGGCTGCTTCACGAACTGCATACCTGAACAATTGATTTCCCAACCACGTCTCGCGACCGAGCTGTTATCACCTGTATTCTATTCTTCGGATGTGTGGACATTCGCTTATCTGGATCATCACATAGCATGCGCAAGGAGCTCAAAGGAAGCTAAGATCAGGTTTTGCCTTCCTTTCTTTTAAGTGAAATTATACGTTGGCTGCTTCACGAACTGCATACCTGAACAATTGATTTCCCAACCACGTCTAGCGACCGAGCTGTTATCACCTGTATTCTATTCTTCGGATGTGTGGACATTCGCTTATCTGGATCATCACATAGCATGCGCAAGGAGCTCAAAGGAAGCTAAGATCAGGTTTTGTCTTCCTTTCTTTTAAGTGAAATTATACCTTGGCTGCTTCACGAACTGCATACCTGAACAATTGATTTCCCAACCACGTCTCGCGACCGAGCTGTTATCACCTGTATTCTATTCTTCGGATGTGTGGACATTCGCTTATCTGGATCATCACATAGCATGCGCAAGGAGCTCAAAGGAAGCTAAGATCAGGTTTTGTCTTCCTTTCTTTTAAGTGAAATTATACCTTGGCTGCTTCACGAACTGCATACCTGAACAATTGATTTCCCAACCACGTCTCGCGACCGAGCTGTTATCACCTGTATTCTATTCTTCGGATGTGTGGACATTCGCTTATCTGGATCATCACATAGCATGCGCAAGGAGCTCAAAGGAAGCTAAGATCAGGTTTTGTCTTCCTTTCTTTTAAGTGAAATTATACCTTGGCTGCTTCACGAACTGCATACCTGAACAATTGATTTCCCAACCACGTCTCGCGACCGAGCTGTTATCACCTGTATTCTATTCTTCGGATGTGTGGACATTCGCTTATCTGGATCATCACATAGCATGCGCAAGGAGCTCAAAGGAAGCTAAGATCAGGTTTTGTCTTCCTTTCTTTTAAGTGAAATTATACCTTGGCTGCTTCACGAACTGCATACCTGAACAATTGATTTCCCAACCACGTCTAGCGACCGAGCTGTTATCACCTGTATTCTATTCTTCGGATGTGTGGACATTCGCTTATCTGGATCATCACATAGCATGCGCAAGGAGCTCAAAGGAAGCTAAGATCAGGTTTTGTCTTCCTTTCTTTTAAGTGAAATTATACCTTGGCTGCTTCACGAACTGCATACCTGAACAATTGATTTCCCAACCACGTCTAGCGACCGAGCTGTTATCACCTGTATTCTATTCTTCGGATGTGTGGACATTCGCTTATCTGGATCATCACATAGCATGCGCAAGGAGCTCAAAGGAAGCTAAGATCAGGTTTTGTCTTCCTTTCTTTTAAGTGAAATTATACCTTGGCTGCTTCACGAACTGCATACCTGAACAATTGATTTCCCAACCACGTCTCGCGACCGAGCTGTTATCACCTGTATTCTATTCTTCGGATGTGTGGACATTCGCTTATCTGGATCATCACATAGCATGCGCAAGGAGCTCAAAGGAAGCTAAGATCAGGTTTTGTCTTTCTTTCTTTTAAGTGAAATTATACCTTGGCTGCTTCACGAACTGCATACCTGAACAATTGATTTCCCAACCACGTCTCGCGACCGAGCTGTTATCACCTGTATTCTATTCTTCGGATGTGTGGACATTCGCTTATCTGGATCATCACATAGCATGCGCAAGGAGCTCAAAGGAAGCTAAGATCAGGTTTTGTCTTCCTTTCTTTTAAGTGAAATTATACCTTGGCTGCTTCACGAACTGCATACC